>JADRCH010000073.1:10196125-10213968 GCA_019843965.1 Rhynchomys soricoides | reverse complement strand
CCCCACAACAGGCAGGGGTAGGGTGTGCTCTTAAATGCCCTGCAACAGGCAGGGGTAGGGTGTATTTCTGCCCAAGCTTGTCTCATGTGTGTCTTATAAAGTCTGTGGTGTAGTCACCTCCACCCATGCCTTTTAGATGGAGGTTGGTAGAGTAACAGTTTCCGAGGAGAGACCCAGATGATGCTTACCAGAGGCAGTTAAATGTATTGGGTTGCAAAACCAAAAAATGTCCCCCAGTATCACTGCCTTTCGAATGTCAGGAGGACTCATCTAGCACCTTTGTACTGCATCGCAGCTTCTCTGCAAACGGAGTCTTACTTCTTACCTATACACCAGACAAAGAGCCTCTCTTTTTTCCACCCAAAGTTCCTTCGAGCTTTTTGTACATATGCACATGCTTGAACCCTAAAATCACCCCATCTGTGAGCCTGTACATTTTGAATCAAGGCAACAGATGTTCCTAGGGACACAGTGACAGCTCTGGGTTAAGAGAAGAAATTCAGAGATCATGGCTCTCTCATGGATTTCTATCAAAGGAATGACCAGCTACCCAGAGTTCAAATCTGTAGGTACCATCTGGACAGGGATGCCAGAGCACAGAGCAAAAGGTTAAGCACGTTCAAGGAGAGTGCTGAGAGTCAGAACCAGAAAGTCATAACTCTATAGGAAAGGAAGGTTTGAGTAAGGTTTAGAAATCTGGAAGGTGGAGCCAAGGGATTTAAAGGTGTACAGGTGTGCCTGTTGGTTTTTGTCAGCTTGACACAAATTTAGACATCTCTGGGAAGATGGAATCTCAATGCCCTCACTAGATTGGTCTGTGGACAAGTATGTGGGGTATATTCTTGCTTAATGATTGATGTGGGAGGGCCCAGCTCACTGTGGGTGGTACCATGCCTTAACAGACTAGTCCTGAGTCATAAGGAAGCTGGCTGAACAAATCATGAAGAGTAAGCCAATAAGCAGCATTCCTCCATGGTTTTTGCTTCAGTTCCTGCCTTGGCTTCCCTTGGTGACAGACTGTAGCCTGTAAGGCATAGAAACCCTTTTCTCCCCAAGTTGCTATTGGTCATGGTGTTTATCACAGCAACAGAAGCCCTAACTAAGACAAAAGGGACTATTGGATTTCAGAGAGGCAGAGTCTAGGCTGTCATCTGGAGGTGACAGGGGGATTAAACAAGAATGCCAGTGTTGCCTTCGGCATGCAGTGAGGCTGGCTGATTTGACAGAAGGAGCCAGATAAGTCAGACTCTGAGCTCCATGGAAGACCAGCTCCAGGGCCTTTCCTTTGTGGATGCTTGCCCCTAGACTTGTTGTGATGCTTTGAATCTGTAACATTACACATAGCTAGGATTTGAATACTTGGTCTCCAGCTGATGGTGCTGATCTTGGAGACTCTGCGTTTGTGAGACAGGCAAAGCTAGAAGTTAGTCAAAGGGGGCCAGGGAGTACACTGGGGACCCACTATCCCCGACTTCTTGCTATCATTGTTTCCTGGAGCCGCCATGATTGTTTCAGAATGATGAAGGACTGAACCATCTGAAACCATGATCTGAAATAGTCCTTTCCTCTCTAAGTTGCTTCTATTAGATAGTGTGATCACAGTGACAGAAAAAGCACACTGTGACCTTCCTCTCCCAGCTCCAAGAGTTTCCTTAGAATGGAACTTGTTGCCCGAAACTACTGATTTTTTTTTGCTTAGAATTATAAACCTTCAATGTTTACTAGACACTAGGAAGCAGACAAGCCTAGGCCAGGTGTGAGGCATTAGAGAGGTAGAGAGGACACTGCTTTCATTCTGGCAAAACTCACTGAGAAGTAGCTAAGCTTTTTGCAAAGCATTGTGAAATATTAATTCTGTAGTACAGGTGTTTACAAGGTTACCATAGGAACTCAGAAGAAGAGCAATTAACCCAGGTGCTCCTTGAGGTTGTGGGAGTGAACCATGGGTAATGAGGTATAAGGGGATGTTGAACCTCAGTCTCAATGGAATGGGACACAAGGGGAAAGGAAAAGCAAGAGAAATGAAGGACCGGATCAAATAACAGCCCATACAGTGATCTTGAGTTCTTCAGTAGAACATGAACCCATGGCTGTGAAATGATCTGGCACGGGGCCTTCTACCTAGAGGAGGCTTTGTCACTTGCTGTGAACTAAACAAATGAACCTGACTTTGCATTTGCAACAGACTGGACCATTGAGTCCAAAGGACACAGCTTCCTATGATATTATCATAGCCTTTAACTTCTCATTATGACTCTCGAGGCAGCTTAATTAATATTTGCTGTGGGAAGAGAACAAAGTGATAATTAATAGCTATTGGCCAGAGCTATTGCTGAATTAAGAATCCAAATGTAAAATGAGCCAAGTATACCCAGAAAGGGGCATGAGTTCCCATGGCAAGGAGCCTTGGCTGCCAGGAACTCCGGGCAGGGAGTAGAAGGCAGGGTGTATCTTCCCAACCTTAGCAGCTATGGTTAAAGGTGTCCTCCACATAGGAAGATAAATGATCAGTCCAAGATCTGATAAGAATTGAGTCCTACAAAATAATCTGCACGTCCCTAAACAGCAGTTCTCGACCTCCCTAATGCTGCAACCCTTTAATAGTTCCTCATGTTGTGGTGACCCCCAACCATAAAATTATGTCATTGCTACTTCATAGCTGTAACTTTCCTACTGTTGTGAATCATAATGTAAATCTTTGATATCGTGGATAGCTGATATGTGACCCCTATGGGGTTGCAACCCACAGGTTGAAAACCACTTCCCTAGATCAATGAACCGTGACACCAGCTTCCCTATTACCTAAACTAGCAACACAGGGATCAGGAAAGGCAGATGAGAAGCCAAGACTAGAGCCACCTATCCAGAGTGCCACATGTCCAGAGTGCCTTCTGAGACCCCAGGGACCCCCAGGAGTTCTGAGATTTATAATTCCCCAAAGTTTGGTGACTCTTTTACCAACTAATCAACACAATTGATTTTACCGCTAATCAACACAACTTGATCTCTGGGCTAGCCAGCTAGCTTTTCTCCATGATACAATGTCTGACAGTGTAAGGGAGAAAAGACTGAGCTCACAGTTCTGGCAGACTTAGTCTCTTGTCACTTGGCTCCATATTTCTGGGTTTGTGGGAGGCAAGATATCATGGTGGCAGCAATATATGTGAAGGAAGGGGTTTGTCAATTCATGATAGACAAGAAGCAGAAGAAAGAGAAGGGGCCAGGGACCAGATAGGACCTTCAAATGCATGCTTCCTCAACCAGTGCCCTCTCACCCATGATCTACTTGCTCCAAGTAGGTCCTACTCCTAGTTTCTTCCAAGTCCAAAACCAGTGTCACCCGCTGGGGACCAGATGTTCAGGAAATGGTTCAATATTTAAACTGAACACCTGTGTAGCAGCCTGCCCTCCAGTATGCCCACTGAAGACCCTTCTTATCCACTTATTCTCTACCACCAACTGCCTTCACATTGCAAACCAACTCTTTCCAACAACGTTGTTCTTCAACTTCTGCTCTTCAGAATTCTATCACACCAAACCATCAATATACACCTGATGCTTATTCTTTCTTTTCTAAAAGAATCTTTTAGAAAAATAGTAGCTTCTTAGTGCACTGGGTTGAGTGGTTGATCCAGGGACTCACCTGTTCAAAGTACTTAGAATAAGCAACTATGAGCAATCAGCCACAGATGGGATCCTATGTTACACCAGCACCCTCATGGAAAAGGGATGGAAAAAATGAAAGAGCCGGAAGATGGGGAGAGTAGGGCAAAATGCATGGCATAGCAAGGAGTGGGGGGGGGGAATGCACAGCATAGCAAGGAGTGGGGGGAATGCACAGCATAGTGAGGAGTGGGGGATGCAGAGCATAGCGAGGAGTGGGGGATGCAGAGCATAGCGAGGAGTGGGGGATGCAGAGCATAGTGAGGAGTGGGGGGAATGCACAGCATAGTGAGGAGTGGGAGGAATGCACAGCATAGTGAGGAGTGGGGGGAATGCACAGCATAGTGAGGAGTGGGGGGATGCACAGCATAGCTACTGCACAAGTTAACTCGCATCAACTGTGATTAACTGCACCAGATCTGCACAAAGTCAAGACAGTTTAAATTAAAAAAAAAAAAAAAGTCCCCTGCATGGAAGGGGAGGGGATCCTGTGACTCCATCTCTATCCAAAGAGCTATAGGCAGCTGATAGCTACTAGGTAAGGGACAGCCACTTTTCTTTGGGGGTGTCCACTTGTTGCCCATGTGCCAGTGGATGGCCCCAAAGCTATGTGCATGTGAGGAGCATATAATTGGACTCCATGGTTTATTTAAAACAAACAAACAAACAAGCAAACAAACCAGGATTTAAAGCTGGAGGAGAGAACTATTGGGAAGGGATGTCCTTGGGGAGTTGGAAGGAGGAAGTAGAAGATGGATCTACTTAAGATGCACTGTGCTCATCTATGAAATTTCCAAAGAATACATTAGAAAACATCTTTTAAAAAGAAAAATAGAATTCTCTATTATATACTTAATTTTTAAGCTTAAATTGTTTAGTCTGTAGGTTCAAATCTTTTTAAAGAGGAGTTACGTAATGCATAAGGCCTGATACCAAAGAAATGTTTAAAGCCAGCACACATTTCCTTGAAACATTGCAAAAACCAGTATCTGCAAAAGCTGACAGATGAGAATAAAGGGGCCAGGGTTTCAAAATGCCCCTGGTGCCTAGGGCTTCAAAAGCACTTCCCTGAAGCACTGGTTGGGACGGATCCTTTCCTTCGAAAGTAGCTCCTTTAAGAGATGCCCCTCATCCAAAGAACCACCTTCTCCCCAGTGGAGCTGACCTTGCTATTGTTGGCACAAATGATAGCTTCTGAGGCTTTTGGAAGCATTCCTTCTGGGCCCTTGCCTTGTGCTCCACTGTCTTCAGCCAGGACTTCTCTGGCAACTTTGGGAGCAGCCTCTGAGGCACTAACTCCTGATGACATTCCATGGATAGGGGCCACCATATGGGCTGCCTTTGCCTCAGCTCTGCTCTCGAGTAGCTAACTCTGAGTGCCTGCTTTCCCATATATGTGTCTTCTCCCTGTGTCTCCGGTCCTTAAGGAAACAGAACTTGGTAGGAGATCAGGGTGCTCCACAGTTCCCTGCAGTCTCTCAGTTTCTGATGCTTCTGGGAGGGGTGCAATAGTCTCTGAGTTAGCAGCCTTTTGATCCTCCCACTCTTCAGGAGGTAAGGAGGATGTACTGAGGCAGGCAACAACTTCAGGCCCAGCCTGGTTTCTCCTGACAGTTCTCTCCACTGGGGAGAAGGTGGTACGGTTTTCTCATCACCACTCTCCGCCATGACAATAAACGCTTTAAAACCATGGACTGTCTCTTACAGCAAGAGGTGGGAAGTTTGACCTTGCTCACCCCATGCTGCTGCCAGATGGGTGTCAGGCTGTTAGAAGCCTCTGGATATCACCCAGGGATGGGAGAGCATGGCCTGGGATCCCAGAGATTGTGAACACGGAGCCGGCTTGGGATTCTGGAGCCTGCGACAAGGCCAAGACTGTTTGGTTCTCAGGCTCTTAGGCATCCCAGACACTGCTGGATGCCACGGAAGAGCTGAGAATGAAGTAGGGACCTTCGGACTGGATCTAGCCCGGGACTGAGGGGGAAAGGCGGGGAGGAGCCCGGCTGGGTCCCTCAGGGATGAGTCCTCGGCTTGTCAGTGCGCCGAGAGGCCTTCTTCTGGAGACTAGACATGGCTCTTTAGACGAAGGCCGGTTCCATTGCTCCCCACAGCAGATCTTGATGAGAAGAGACAGTCCATGGTTTTAAGGTGTTTATTGTCATGACAGAGAGTGGCGATGAGTAAAACCATACCCCACAACCTCAGGGCGGGCCTGAGGTTAAATACCTTTTGCAGGGAGGAGTGTCTGAGATGGGGAGTTTATTGGCTAAGCCTCTAGGTACCTCATTAAATGGAGATCTGTCTTGAGGCTACGTGACTACATATCTTCTACCTGTGGAGGGGCTTGGGGGGGTTGCCCTTACCTGACTGATGGTCACAGACTTGTGGAGAGTTGCAGCCTTGTGTCAGGAGCCTAGGGCTCAGGAGCATGGCAAAATGCCTACCTCCCTTGCACAGTTATCCCCTGCTGGGTCACCAGGGTTTTAAACCTTAGCTCAGCCAGAAACCAGGCTGCCTTTCCCTGTCCTACAGAGGAACACTCAATTGTGAACTTTTTTCCTTTGCACTTTTAATCTAGGAAGAGAAAGAGTAAAACTGTTCCTATGTGAGAGAGGGGAGGGGGCCCTCACGATCCCTTACCCTTTCTTCTATTTCCCGGAAGCACCACTCTGCAAGAAGCACAAGAAGGAAAGGTGGCACCCTGTGGCTGTTAAAAAAAGTAATAAAAAAAAATGTATTAATTTGAACCAAAGTTCTGGCTCTCACCTACCCTTCACATTCAAAGTGTCGTAAGCTGTGTTGAACTACAGGATGGTGGCTAACCTCACAAACCACTAGGGAACTTCAGCAGGTGTCACCATTTATGCCTCTCCTCTTCATTTGCAAGCTAAGCAGCCAGAGTCAACACCACCAGTTTCTCCCTCAGCTAAAGCAGTTTTTAATAGCAAGAAGAGGTGGGTTGGCTCCAGACAACTAAGGTTCAAGCCTAGCTCTGTTGTCTAGCTGTTCTGATGCCTGTTCTGGCACTCCTTTTTCTCCTCTGTAGTCTCTCTTTTCTCCTGTTGGTAGTGAAGCAGCCAGCGCCAGCCAAGAGAAAGTGAGCCTGGACTGGGTCCGGCAGCTTGACAACAGGATTGCCATCCCAGCACAGAATGTTTTATAGCTGAACAATACTGTCAGGACAAAGACAGAACACACCTCCTTTGCTGCCGTGTAAATCCAAGGCATCTTTTCATGTTGTTTGTGGGACCCATCAAGATTGTCTCTATTACAGATCCCAGTTACTGGTCACATCATGAAATTCTTCTACAGGAACCACAAAGCAAATTTAACATCCAGCCGATTGATGGGGCATTGGTTTGGGGGACCAGAATGTTAAGGGGTCAAGAGGTGTCAGAGAAATGCATGGAAACTGGATCCTGTTTCCAGAATTCAGGATCAAGATCCTACGACCTCCAGCTTCATGTTCTAAGCCATGGGACAATGTTTACACTGTTTGATTTCCTGTTTCCCAAGGCCAAGAATGACCTGGCTAGGTATCTTCCAGACTGAAGATTAGTTGGATATTTCTCCAGTTCCTTTCTTGTGGCAACTGGAAGATTCATTCTACACTCTGTGGGAGCTTGGAGGTCCCTTTTGCAATTATGAAGCAAATCCCTAAATCACTAATAGACTGAAACTCCAGACAGATTAATTCCCAACACTACTAGAGCAAACTTATCTTTCAATTATTGTCACCGTTACATTTGTATTGCTGCCACTGTTACCTTTGTGTTGCTGTGACTGTTACCTTTGTGTTGTTGTGACTGTTACCTTTGTGTTGCTGCCACTGTTGCCTTTGTATTGCTGCCACTGTTACCTTTGCATTGCTGCCTCTATTCTTTCCCTAGCTCACACTTCTTCTGGTGCATGAAGAAAACAGAAAAGAGTGATGCATTGGTTACTGGCTACACTGAAGTGCCACTACAGTGGGAATGAATCCTTTTCAGACACTGGAAAGAGATGAAGACACAGATCTTGGCAAAGGGAGAGGCAACAGGATGGGGGCACTGTATTAATCAGACTTTTCATCACTGTAACCAAACCCCTGAGAAGACTCTGAGGAGGAAGGACTTATTTTACCTGTGATTTCAGTCCATCATGGTGGGGATCGTGGAGCACAGCAGAGCAACACATGTCACAGTGGTGGGAAGGCAGAGACACAGAGAGGGGCTGAGACAAGACAAACAGCCCAGTGATATACCTGTGGTGACTTACCCTTTCACGTTCTCAGAATCTCCATACGTAACATAGCCTATACTCTGTGATGACACAGTAACATGCATCCGGAAGAGTTTTTCCCTGCACCAGGCATGTTTTTCACGAAAACAGAATCTGCCTTAGAATAGAATCAGACTCACACATAGCTACAACCCACTTCCTAGGAATATGAAATTGGATAGGCTGATTGGTAGGAGATGGACTGTTATGTGCATCCTCACACCTGCATACTCGTAGTACATGAGATTGAATTGTTTCTTCTCAACCAACAGGCCCCTTTCACTACAACAAAGGAATGCCTTTGGCCAATGAGAATAGGTGACTTACCACACAAGTTCAAATGGCTTTGGACAGGTCAGTGAGGAAAGTTTCACATATACTCACAAACTGGCACACTACTCGACAGTAGTCCTTCAGGGCAAAGTAGCCATTGCTAACATGTAAACAAATGAGTGAGCCTGTGTTCCAATAAAACTTTATTTATAAAAACAGGCAGCGAACCAACTGGCTTAGTTTGCCAACCTTCATTACCAAACCTGAGTCTTTAGAAAAAAGGGAAGCTTTCATTGACTTGGGGGCTTCTACAGGGGGTACACTCTTGGTGCTTTACACATTCTTCACATTCATGGGGCCTTTTTATCAATGAAAAATGCCTTCATCTAGATGTAGGAACGGAACAGCTCACTGACTGAAACAATACAGCTTATTTTCTCCTGTAACACGACTAGGCAGTTGCTGCAGCTGTTCCGAGTGTACTCCCTCCCAGCTTTCCTAGGCCCAGACCCTTTCCTTCACTACATGACATCCACATGACAGCTGATCTTTACCAGACATGACTGGCATTGAGTGTCAGATGAAGAAAAGGGAAAGAACAAAAGGTTGGACCTAAGACAATTTTGCAGTTTTTATCAGTAAAGCATAAATGTTCCCAGGAGCAAAGAATAGAAGGTTAATATCTCCCTCTCCCTCTCTACCCACTCCCCCTTTCTTTCTCTCTCTCTCTCTCTCTCTCTCTCTCTCTCTCTCTCTCTCTCTCCTTCTTTCTCTCCCTTTCCCTCTCCCCCTCTTTGTCTCTCTCCCTCTTTCTCTCACTCCATTTCTCTCTCCCTCTATTCTCCCCTCTCTCTTCCCGTCTCCCTCCCCCAACCCCAAGCATGGGTGGATGCCCATTATTGAATGGGTTCACTTTTACTAGTTTAGCTTCTGGGACAGAGCAGGAGAAGGTGTGGTGGAATGTGAAACACAGCAGGAAGCCAACGCCCTCTGTAGCACACTGGAGACAGGGCATGACACTGGGGCAGATGTTCAAGCATGTGCCAACATGAAGCTGCAATAGCAAGCCTGCTTAGGAGGCTGCGTTAATCTCAACAACAATTGGACTGGTGTTTCTAATGAGCTTTATTGATGCTGATGTTTTTATTTCTACCGATGATGTTTAGGCATTTAGGTGCCATTTTCCTATCACCAAAATCTATGACTCTCCCCTTCCCCCCAAAGACAAGATAGCAAGGGTTTGGCTTCTATATCAAAATAGGTCACATAGGTCAGCAGTCTGCCATCATGAAATGCAGCCAATCATAGAAAGCTGAAGGCTAAGATTGAGATGCCACTGAAGATAGCTAAGTCCCCAGGGGAAGGGTTACTTTCAACACTAGAAGGCAATTATCTCGGTGATGGAAACATCAGAGTAACTTTTCCAGTTACATTTGTAACAAAAAAGCTACACTGCTCTTTTCAGTCAGGTCCTTGAATCTTATGCCAAGAGATTCTGTATTTTCTTGAAAATTACAGAAAATCGATTAATCTCATTTTCAAGATCTCATCTTCATACTGAGTTTGTATTGCTTTATTAGGTTTTTGGAGTGTTTATTAAGTGCTGGTTGTAATCTGACACCCACATACCTGTTTTCTTTTTCATACTGTACATAAATTGAAGCCTGGACCAGTTCCACCAACTCTAAAATACCTCAGCCAGGTCCCAGGACAATAACATACTGCCATACACATACAAAAGAAAACAAGGTCAACTGTTGCCTCTTCGGGTTCCAACTTCCTCTGACTAGATAAACTCCCCCCCTTCTTTGGAAGGAATGCTGTGCCTCCACATGACAGCGCAGTGGAGAAATATGATGGAGATATTGATCCTTGATAGATCATAAGAATTGGTGATTCAGGTTTTGGATCCACACCACACCCCAAAGACCAGCTGCTTAGCCTATCAGGGTCTCCTTCCTAGAGAACACATGCTGAGGCTCAAAGGAGGCAGCTCCTCCCAAGGCTGCAGCCCCACCCACCCCAGGGACTCTCAGCTCATTCTCCCATCCAGGCTGAGTGCTTTGCCTAAGCTGAGCACATCCCCCGTCCTTTTTGTTTCTATGTGCGTCCATCCAGCTGATTGAATTCAGCTTTGAGCATACTAAAATTTATTTTGTTTAAGGACAAACAGTTGGAGACCTGCTTCTGGGTGGGGGTGTGCAGAGTGACAGATCACAAGAGAAGCACATGGGCCTTGGGGGCTGCCAATTTGGCAAGTCCCTGTCACCGAAGAAAGACAGGCACAGGAGCTGCTGGCTGTCAGGATTCCAAAAGACATTACCCTGAGCTCCAGGGTGGAGCTGTTTACCAATACCGTGATCTCTCCCCAGATGCCACTGCTACTGCAGCTAATTAAGAGAACAATTAAGACTAAGACAATCAGTCAAGTACACGGACCTCAGTCATCCTCCTGGCACTCGGATGCTGCACTGCTCCCATAGGGCTGAGCAGTACTCAGTCATTCAGAAAATGACAGGAAGGAGCTATTAAATATCTGAAAACCATAAAAATGCAATCATAGTGTGCTTTAGCTGAGCCATCCACCAGAGACCGAAGCCAGGCAACTTCGGAAAGTTGGCAGGCAGGAATTCACACACTCACAAACAAGATTAATCAAAAGCATCTCAGATCAAAATTTAATTACAAGGTGGGGATGAGAAAGGTTGTACTGGCCATTCCTCTTTTGTTTTGTTTATGATTGATCAATATCCCCACTATCACCAGGTGCATGGCAAAGTCCACAAGGTGTCCTTAGAAAGGAAGTAACAGATTAAATATTGAACTAAACAATTTAATCTTCTCCAGGAAGAATTCTCAGATATTCATAAAGGTAAGTCCTACTGGGGCACAGGTTTCATATGCTAGATTACAGAGGCTCACGGGGAAAAGTTCATAAAACAAGTCTACAGACCAGTATGGCAAACTTCTCTACCCAGCACAACAGATGGAGCCCCTTCCCCCCCAAGAACCCGTAAGAAGAAAGCTGTAGAGATGTGTGTTTTTATATTCTACTCTTAATTTAGTAAGCACGTTGCAGAATACTCCAGGGTTTCTCTTCTGGGCTATTGGCTCCATGGAAAGCCTTTGAACCCCCTCCCAAGAAAAATGAAATGAGGCTGAACATTTCAACAAAACCTCAACAAAACATTTCAAAAAAATCCCTCATCAAAACAGTTTTTCTTAGACACCTACTATGTATGCCCCTTGTGAAGAATAGAGAAGGAAGACAAAGGTAGAGTGGCGTTATCTGAGCACAGACAATGGAGTCAGACCTGGGTTTAATTTTTTTTTTTTTTTTTTGGTTTTTCGAGACAGGGTTTCTCTGTGTAGCCCTGGCTGTCCTGGAACTCACTCTGTAGACCAGGCTGGCCTCGAACTCCGAAATCCACCTGCCTCTGCCTCCTAAGTGCTGGGATTAAAGGCGTGCACCACCACTGCGCGTCACTGCGTCTAATTTTTTAACAGCACTATCTCTGTGACCTCAGATGAGACAGTGAGCTGCTGTGGTACGGGCTCTGTTATGTGGGGCCAGTGCTCTGCTTAGCCCCAGGAACTGCTGCAGTTTTAATGAGATAACATTTGTAAAATGCTTCGAGAAGAACTCTACACACTGGTAGTATTCACTGAAGTGGTGGTAATGGTGATGATGTTGGTGGTGGTGGTAGTGATGATGTTGCTAGTGATGGTGGTGATGATGGTGATGATGTTGGTTGTAATGTCAGTGGTGGTGATGATGGTGATGATGTTGGAGGTGATGGCAGAGGTAGTTGGTGGTAATGGTGATGAATTCTACTAGCTGCCATTTGCAGTGCTCTGCCCAGTAGTGATCCCTACTTAGAATCTTACTAAGTATCCTTTGAACTTTATACAATGACTATTATTAGTACTGTCATTTCACCGACCGAGAATCAGAAATTAAGAGCCAAGACCTCTCATGACACTGACTGGAAGTACCAAGTGGCCTAGGCTTGGATTCACAGGGAGCCTCAGTTTTGACACTTATGTTTACCTCTAGCAACTTAGTCCTGTTCTCTGGTTACTGCCCAGCAACACACATCTTTTATTGTGCTGTGAATTCTTCAAGTCATTTTGTAACTAGCAGGATGCTATTATGTTGTATTAAGTATTTTAAAATACCCACTGACTCCATTTAGGTGTTTAAAACATAACAAATTGGAGAGGGTGCAATTTGACCGATTCTTGCTTTCATCTTTTTGTGATACATCACAATCCTCCAAAAAATGTCCCAGCTTTCCTATATGTGTGATGTCATCACCCAGTGGCCGCCACTGAATGCAGTCAGGGTGTACACAGAAATCACCACAGGTGCTTCTATAGGTAGCCACCAGAGCCCCAAGGAACTGCGAGGACACTGGCTATGGGAAAATGGTCAATTAGGAAGAGGAAAACTTGAAGTGGTTATTGTCTTTGTCTTATACGTTATTTAGTAATAAGTTTAGATAATTTAATTTTCAACGTTTGTGCTTAGCAACTATCTTACACACACACACACAGCCTCTCAGGGGGCCCCTATAGGGAAATAGGCAGTCCCAGTACATTACAGTTACCAACAAAGATTCTCCACATGTGCAAACATGAGCATCTCAGTATGTACTGATGTGACAAAAAAGGCCAAGGGCTTCATAGATGCACATGTTCAGACACTTATGTCCAGGAGGGTTTCTGATGTATCTAAGAATAGGTGTCTTATACCCTACACAAGTATGATCTCTGTGGAAGAATGCTCTATTAACCTCCACAAAATGCAAGTCCTGTGTACAAACTCTTGTTCTGTCCAGTAAAAACCAGTGCTGGGAATGCCTGGTAATGAAAAATGTCCACATCTATATGTAACTGACAGATTAGCTGGGCTTCTCTTTGTTAGCACTTGACAAACACAGTTCTTTGTCAGAAATGAAATATTCAGAAATAACTAGTTCCTTCTCATTCAAAAACCACACTTAGTAAGGCATTTCATCCTACAAAGGCTGACCAACCAATGTCGTCCACACAGAACGGGTTTGTTTTAGAGGCTTCATTCCTGTCACTATGTGCTCATTCTCTCCTCTCTCTCTCTCTCTCTCTCTCTCTCTCTCTCTCTCTCATTTCAAACTACCTTTAAGCTAAAGATGACTGCACGCCTTTGACACGTGTACCATCGGCGGAATGATACACAACTGCTATCTCCTACTATAGAATGAAAGCCGGAAACTGCATTCTTCTGAACTGAGTTGAGCGGCAGGCTGCCATGGTACTTCAGTGCACCCACTTCACTATTAAAATTATTTAAACTACCACTTCAGATATCCTTCCAGCCAAACTACTGCTCTTGGAAGGAATCTGTCTAACTATTATTGCTTTTTCTTTCCTTGGCGATGAAAATACAGCCAGTCCGAAATCAATCGCTCAGCTTCTCACTGTGGTGAGGGGAAGCAGGTTCACCCCCTTTCCGTTAATACTCCAAACCTGAGAAATGTCCCCAGTGGACGAAAACTGCAAGGAATGGGGGTGGGGAGGCAGAAGGCAACAGTAGCAGGCTCTGTATGTTTCCTGAGTAATTCAAAAATGATTTTATAATGAATTTTTCCAGGCCATTAGTCTAAAATGTTGTCTGATACCTATGACTATTTTGAAAAGGAAAAAGAAATTAAGCAGGAAAGAGCCACTGAATTTAGAGAGACAGGTGTGTCTTTGTGCAGCAGGCTTTTCATTACCACTTGCATTGTACAGATTCTTTTTAACATCAGAAGAACCACTGGTTCCTAGTTGAAGGTGCAATCTTCGTAGAAAGAATTTTTATACAAAAAAAGAAAATCAATCTCTAGACTCGAATAGGATCAACTGGCCACAAAGTTCTTTAAGAATCATCTCTACCTGCTATTCCAAGAAACGTTGACTAAAATGCGCAGAAGAAAAAGAGTATCTTCCCCCACAAAGGGAAGCATTCGTAACCAAGCAAGATGCCCCCCGGCAGTGTGGCAGGACTTGTTTGGTTATATTCTTCATTGGGTTCTTTAGAAAGCAGGCAGCGATAACAGAAGATGCTTAAGTGCTGCACCTCCATGTAGCAGAGAGAAAGCAAGATTTCATTCATTTATCATCTTCCTTCAGCAAATACACAGAATCACCCAGGTCTCAGATGCTGTGCTTTCCAAAACTGGGTTTCCAGTCTTCAAGCCTCACACACACACACATCACCTCGGAGATGAACAACGCGAATGTATATAGGCTGACCACTCATTGTTCGGCTTACCACTCGGTATTTCTCCATACATACAGTATTTAAAAACACCCAGTTGTTCTGAAAAGAGCCGTTTGGTTCTTCAGCATTTAAAAACCAAAGAATTTAGAAGTATTCGTGAGTTTTACAAATCAGTAATTCACTTAGTGAACACCACCTGGATATTGTGGAAAACATGATTTGGTGTGAAATGGGTTTTAATTGACTTCAAAGTTAAATCCATGTAAGTTTCTAGGGCAGAAAGGAGGGGGAGGGAGGGAGGGAGAGAGGAAGGGAGGGAGGAAGGGAGGGAGGGAGGGAGGGAGGGAAAGAGAAGATAAAATTAAGAATACAATCTTTAAGGGGAACATTTTGGTCGTGGTCAGCTCCAGTTTTAGAGTATGGGTAAACACTGGGGGTAGCATAGTCAGTGTTCACTTTCTGTCAGTATTTAGTAGGCTCACGCACTCTGTGTATTTTCTAAGCATAAGAAACAGTAATGAAGCAATGTGCAGTGATGGGCGTGCTCTTTGACACTCATTCTGTCTCATACATCCAAATCCCCTGGTTTTCAGTCTCCCACAGTGGTTAAAAGTATGCTTACAATGGGAGAAACTGAGAATGGGCCCGGGGACTCAAAGATGGGTCAAGAACCAAGTTATCTCTCCATTTGCATTTACATTGTGACCAGGAGTAACCAGGCAACGGTGTTCGTAACTGTTACTTTTGTCAGGACTCAGCTCTTCTCCTAAGCAATCTTCCTGCTTGAGTTAGTGTAGCCATACCTTTCAACTTCCTAAACTAAAATGCTGACTTTCCCCAGGAAGCTGCTGTCTCTGCCACACCCTCATCTGCCCCCCATTCCCCCATGTCTGAGCATTACCCCTCTGAGTCACCTCTTTCTCCGCATGCCCTTTCTACGCATCCTCTTGTTACTCTGTGGTCAGAAATGAGTTAACTAAGGGAACCACCATGTTTAAACCAAACCGGAACGCCCTGTTGTCCACAAACCCTTCTTCTGTTAGGACCTATAAAGGTCCTTCTCTTGATTTCATGTCACTTCAGCCTCCTAGAGGCCCGATTCGAGTCTCCCAGGATTTCCTAATCATCCTTTAACAAGGTTCCCTTAACAAAACTGAGCACAGCTTTACTTGTGTAAGCACTGATCTCTCCAACCTCCTTTAAAACTAAGCATGCTCCTGAAATGAAGCCCTTCCCCTTGCAAGATAAACAATGTCAGTCTGTGTGGCCTCTGGGTGGCACTCTTAGAAGGAAGAAGAATGAATCACTGTTCTTTGGTCCTGCAAGCAGTCTAGAATGAAGAGCGATACTTCTGTGGGACCAGCAGACTGGACCCAGAGGTGGAAGCACCAATGGGGAACAGCAGAGGCTTTCTACCAATCCCGCTAGCTACCACCCCGGCATGCCTCCGTGCATGCCTCCAGATGATCAGAGAGGACCGAGCATCTGATCTAACCTGTTACGGAGCTCTGCCTGTGAACAGTGGTCCAACCCCCGTGCCAACTACTCGCCAGTACATATACTTTACTTAGTTGTGGGATACAACTCACGGGAACTCATTTTTCTGGATCTATTTTTCCATATAGAAGATGGTAGAGAGTAGGAAAATTCCCTGGTTTGGTTTGATCAAATCCACTTTCAATTTTGTTGCACAACTTAATACATAAAAATAACGTGACAAAAGCCTCCTCCATCCAAGCCATTTTATTAAATGTCTAAAATACCAACACTTGTATTTTAAATATTTTTCACTTCATGGCAATGTTAGGGAACCATTACATTGTGTCTCGGTGAGTGGCTGAAGGGTGCGTCTCTATCTCTGGGGTGCAGGTGAGATGCTCAGCAGAGAGTTCTGTAAGTAAAAACTGGTTTAGAACTCATGTCTGGAGAACCCTTCACTCACTGTGGAGACATTGAAGTCAGCCAGCTAGCAGATATCAAGAAAAGCCATAAAATGTTCTTGATGTCACAACATTGTAAACCTCTAGTCTTGTATCTTGGATACTTTGTCACTGGATACCACAGAGCAACTAGCACGGGCCAGAGCATCCGGCATCATGGAGTCCCCTGTCCCCTTGTTGTGTGATCAGGTTCACAGACAATGCCGATTTCAAAAAGTTACTTGTTTACAAACATTTTTTGTTTCGAAGTTCAAAACCCCAGCTACCACACCTTCCTTCCCAGTTCTAGTTTCCCTTAAGCCCCAAATATCGGGTCCTTGATGATTATGTGTGGCCCAACACATTTTTCTCATCAACCGTACTAGTTTAGCTAGTTTTCTCATCAAAACCACACAGGAGACCTGAAGTAAATATTATCATCCTGTGCTTTTAATGAGTCTCACTTTAGACAAAGTACAAAAGAAGCACTCATTTTAATTATGTAGGACAATGAGTTTACCACATTCAATGTTACCAAATAAATACAAGCAAAGTCAAAATACACAGCAAGTTCGCCTACCTCAGATAGCATCCGTGTGTTCCACATCCCAGGCCCTTCACGGCCTCCCCAGGCTGAGACCCATGACCTTAGACAACCACTGACAACTCCCTCCTAGAAAGCAGAGTTGCCTCTTCTGACAGTTTATAAACAGGTGACTTTCCCTCAATGGTTGGCTGTGAGAGTCGTCCATGCTGAGGTGTGTACCTCTGGTTCCTTCCACTCCGTTCTTGGGCAGTTTTCTATGGCACAGCTGCATCAGGATTTGTTTAAGCGTTCCTTAGTTAATGGCCATTTGGTTGGTTATTAGTTTGAGCTCAGTGTGAATAAAGACATTATGAAGATTTATTAGGGGTGGAACGATGGCTTAGTAGTTTAAAGCACTTGTTGCTCTTGCAGAGGACTGGGATTCAGTTCCCAGCACCCACATGTGACTCACAGACGACTATAACTCCAGTTTCAGAAGCCCTCAACCCCTCTTTTAACGTCCACAGGCTCTGTAAATATGTGGTCACAGACATATATGCAAGCACAACACCCATACACATAAAATAAAATAATTTTTTGAAATGCTCTGTAGATATAAGTGAACATTTTTACTTTTTCTTTGGCAAATATTTATAAGTAGAATTTGAGATCATAACATAAGAATGTGAACTGCCTTTTAAAAGAAAACACATCCCTTGCTCTGTAAACTCACCAGACCTTGATATTGTCACCATTTTGGACAACATTTAGTTACTCTTGTGGACCTGTACTGGTGCCTCGCTGTGAGTTTATGGGTCCCTGGTGACTAATGGACTTCCTTCTCAAGTCCTTAGTAATCATTTTGATGTCATCATTGGGGAGTGTCTTTCCAAAGAGTTGGCCTTTGCATATTATCTATTTCTGTTTAGTGTGTGTGTGTGTGTGTGTGTGTGTGTGT
>JADRCH010000073.1:10182685-10195725 GCA_019843965.1 Rhynchomys soricoides | reverse complement strand
TGTGTGTGTGTGTGTGTGGTGTCCTCACATGTGTGCAGGTCTGTGTTTCACTGCCCAGTGTCCTCCTCTATCACTTGCTTTATGAGAAACAAGTTTAGGAAGCTGCTACACAACCTCAAGGCCCCACTCGATAAAACTGTACTTCGGATTTTTATTAAATACCTACACATAGCTAGTTTTGCAGCACACCATACACACAAATAACAAAGTAAGGATAACAACCTACTTCATTATACTATTTTACTGTACATATGGATCTTATAATTGCATTGTAAGCCTCAAATATACACAATAAATTTATATACTGGCATTAAAAAACACAAAAAAGTGAAGATGTCTCTTGGGGAGAGGACTTGCCTAGCACATGTAAGGCTCTAGGTTCGATATCCAGTATCACAAATTAATAAATTCAAAGGTTCCATGTGACAAGTCAGGCAGGATTTAGCCAGCAAAATAGAACCCATCATCACCGTTAGCTCACAGACAAACTGGGGAGAGTTAACACAGCAGGTTGATTCCCTGTGTGAGGCACACAATCAGTGCAGCTGACAAAGCCTGGCACTGTCAACAGCAAGAAGCCACTGTCAACCCAGATCTGCAAAGGGTAGGGAGCTGCAAGAAATTTGAGCAACAGTGAACACCCCCCCCCCCAACCCCACAGAAGCCAGAGGGAAAGGGTCTTGGATTCCTTCCACAGCCAGTCTCTGATTAGCAGCTGTCACTCACTGGTCATGTTGATGTTGGAGCCAAAGAGCAGGGATGTCTGGAAAGATCAATTCTGCACTGTGGAACATAGGCGGGGAAGGCAGGGAACGGGTCTGAGAGCAGCCAAGAGCTATACTACACATTTGACACCATTCTGCACAAAAGACAGGCACTCAGAGACCACCACCATTTCACCCCCTCATGCCCAGAGGCTTTTTAACAAACCAGTTTCATGTACTTTTTTTCTACAGATTGTGATTTCCCCATATAAGAAAGCAAGAGCACACAGGAAAAGAGTACACACACCTCCCTAACTAATCTTTCCCCTCTGAGCCATCCCCTACTCTTCCCTCTACATAAAACCAAATTGTCCCCAAAGTATCATTTACTTTGGAATCAATAACTTTGGAAGTAACTTTGGGAGAATCATTTATTTTGCAAGTCCTAAGCTCTGACCAGGGCTGTCCTCAGGACCCTTTACCCAAACAGCCGGAGTATCTTATTGCACTTGATTTACCTCAGCACTCCCAAGACCCTCCCAGCACAGGCACAGCTGGAGTATCATCTTATTGCACTTGTATCTCAGCACTCCCAAAGGCCTCCCAGCAAGGCACCAAGGAGCAGCTCTTGCTCATGGGTGGTCTCCCACTCATATTTGCGAGGGCCAAGTGTCCCACATCTCTCTAAGCTAAGAAAAGAGCCCAGTGGCTGCTGACATTTAGTCAGTGCTCCATAAGCTCTTGAAAGAGAATAATGCAGAATACAGCTAGCAAACACTGCTGCCAAGTAGCCAGAATATTCAGAATTAAAACTGCTAGTTAATTCCTAAGTCCCCGAAGACTACAAGCTGCACCAGCTCATGAGTTAAAGTTCTTTAGAGGAAGGCATTCTAGCACCTTAGCTTTGGTGGCCTGGAGTTATAATCACCCAAGTGCACAGTGGCTGGAATCTTTCCTTTCCACTTCTTGTTATATGGGTGAGGAAGCTGAGCATACATTATCAGTCACCTAGATTGAGAATCCATTCAGGCACTGTTATAAAAAATAATTGGAGAACAGAGTCTGGTTTTAGCACGTTCTGTATTGGTGATACACAAGATGCATCCATAGGCCACGACAATTTCAAAAGCATAGTTCTAGGGAATGGGACCATGCCGTCATAAAAAATTTCATTGGCAGTAAGATTGAATTATCATCTCACTCCTTCAACACCTTTCACAAAGCAATGCTTACAGGCTTTACAAGAAAGAGTTTTAACTTTCAAGCAGTAATATATATCACAGTAAGCACCATAAAGTCCAGCCAGTAGGCTGAGCATCAATGGAAACTTAGGTTCAAGAATGCTATTCAAAACTCATAAGTGACTGCCATCTAAGGAAGGGTTATATGTTGTCTTCAAAGGAATGTCATTGGGAAATCCATGAATCTAGTTTCCTAAAAATACCTTTTCACCCCTCTCTACAGGGTTCTAGTAGATGCCTCATGATTCGGAGCTTATCACAAAATCTCCAGTGACATTCTATTTCCACCATAAATTGCAACGCACTCAGCATTAACTGACTCAGCACAACTCAGCATCAAGTTATGCGATGGGAGGCCCTGCCTTGTCCTCTCAGGGTTGGGACCCTAAGATGCTTGCAGCTACTTGAAAATACCTCTTATCTTTCATGAGGGACATAAGGTTAAATTTGGTGTCATAATTGCATTCATACACCTTCAGCCACTTTAAAAAGTACTGAGTATATGTCATGGTCATGGAAAAAATAAAGAAAATCAGGAAGAGTCACAGATTAGAGAGCGCCAAAATGATCACATGACTGTTCTGTCTGAAGTTGGTATACCGTCTTACAAAATTTATGTTAGAACTGAAAGTCCTATGGGCTAGCATCAGGAAGTGGGACAATGGAAGGTGATTGTATTGTGAGGGATCTATTGCCTATCAGTAGGACCAATGTCCTTATAAAAGATGCTTCAAGGAGTTCCAAAACCCTTTCTCTCTTAAGAGGACCCAGCAAGAAGCCACCAGCTCTGACAATGAGAGAAAAACCTCATTAGACACTGAATCTGTACCTTGGAGTTCTTAAGCCTCCAGATTGGTGAGCAAGGAATTTCTGTTGTTTGGGGAACTTAGTTGCCTAAGGTATTTTGGTTACAGCAAATCAAATGTACCAGGACAATGATGAGGGCCATGCACTGAACTTGCCTGGATCCTGTACCACGTGTTTCTATAAAACACGAGTTTTATAGAAAACTCTAGAAGAAGCTAAATAAAGGACATGTGGTGACCCCCACACTCTGCAACTTTGCTATAAAAACACAATTGTCCCAAAAGTTAATTTGAAAAAGAATAAACAAAGAACATCTCAGACAATAAAAATCAACAGTTTTTAGTTTCCAACTTTCCAAAGAGGAAGATGTAGCCCATCACGCAACATAGACCATAGAATGGGCAAAATCGCCATTTATATACAACATGTTTTTCAGGACAAAAGGAGAATCCTAGATTTAGGAGATGGCTAAGTATGCTTGTGCATAACATACTCATGAAGACCAAAGTTCAGACGCTAGAAACCCACATAAATGTTGAGGATGGAAGCCCAACTGTACATATGGCCCTGGAAGGTAGAAACAAGGTCCCAGAGCATCTGTCTAGCAAGACTAGACAGATCAGGAGCTCTGCAATTGATTGAGAGAGTCTGCCTCAGTGAGTCAGGGAAGAGCAACTAAGATGATTCAAGATACAACCTCAGGCCTCCAACCTGAGCACTTGTGTATGTATGCACACACACACACAGACACATAAAATGTAAAATTTTAGGAGCATCTACCACCATTTACTTTTGAATCATGGCTTCAGCTGGCTCCAAAGAATTAGACAGGCCTGAAGATCTGGTGAACTTATTTGCCAATCAATGTAAACAACATTAATCAGGACTTCATCCCAAAATGGGACCAAATATCTTTAACTTGTTTATCCCTGAGCATATTCATTTTTAGATTTACATAACTTACACTACAAGCTTGTGTTTACCGTTCTCTTCTGGAATACATGGGAGTAAATTGCATAGCCCTAGTATCTACAGTTCACAGAATGTAGAATGCAGAATACAGAATGCAGAATTCAGAATACAGAATATAGAATGCAGAATTCGGAATACTGAATGAAGAATGTGGAATGCAGAATACAGAATTCAGAATGCAGAGTCCAGAATTCAAACGCAGAATGCAGAATATAGGAGTCAAAATGCAGAATGCAAAATGCAGAATACAGAACACAGAATGAAGAATACAGAATACACAGTGCAGAAGCAGAATACTGAATGCAGAATACAGAATAACAAATTCAGAATGCAGAATACAAAATGTAGAATACAGAATGCAGAATTCAGAATTTAGAATGCAGAATGTAGAAAGCAGAATACAGAATGCAGAATGCAGAATACTGAATACAGAATATAGAATGCAGAATGCAGAATACACAATACAGAATGCAGAATTCAGAACACAGAATGCAGAATTCAGAACACAGAATACAGAATGCAGAATACAGAACACAGAATGAAGAATACAGAATACACCATGCAGAATGCAGAACACAGAATAAAGAATACTGAGTGCAGAATGCAGAATACAGAATGCAGAATATAGAATGCAGAATGCAGAATACTGAATGCAGAATCTAGAACACAGAATGCAGAATACAAAATACAGAATACACAACACAGAATGCAGAATGTAGAATGCAGCGTGCAGAAACAGACATTGTGCTTTTGTATTTTGAGGGAAAGACCAACATTTACACACAGGGCTCTGAGATCCAACAACACCAAGAAGAAATAGTGCCATACTCCAGTTCCAGCAGTGACAAAGAGCTGTTCCTACCCCTACACCTAAGAGACAATGGCAGGGAGATGTTACCAGAAACCAGTGTTCGTGTGTACTTAAGGACAACGTGTAGAGCATCCACCAAAACAACCAGCAGAGTAAACGCCCTAAGCTTGCTTTGCTCCCTCACTTTGCTTCTCTGCTGAGGACTCCTGTTAGGATCACCTAGAAAATATACTTCAGTGTGTCTCTGTGAAGGAGTTTGTAGTTATGTTGATTGAGGTGAGAAGATCCATTCTGTAGGAAGTAGAGAAATTACTGAGCCAGTGAAGTCCTCAGTGTATACTGTTAATGGGGGCACAGTCACATTGAGGACCCAAGGTCTTCACCCTACAGGAAATTAGTAAGGCTTTCCTGAAGAGTCTGAGTGTTCATTTCATTCAAGACAAGCAACTTGAGCTTCCTTTCCCAGTGTGTGCAGCCTAAGACTGCTGGCCTACAGAGACGGACCATGGATGTTATGCCTCCCCCTATGCTGTACCTAATAAGCATGTTGAAGTTCCCAGCTTGAGTTCCAGGTTACAGAGGGTTAGTAAATACCCACCTGGTCCAAGATTTACTGTACATGTGTCTGTATGTCGGTCCCTTCTTGATTCCCTTGCCTGTAGTCAGGGTTCCATGACCCAAGTTTCAATCTATAGCACTATTCTAAATGTGGGCAGCACCATGCCATGAGGCAAGTCCCGGGACTTCCTCAGAGAGGAAGCAAGCTGAGCACAAACATTCACTCTCTCTGCTCCCTGACTGCTGATGCAATGTGCCCAGCCATTTCGAGCTCCTACTACCATTATCTCCACCACCAAGATGGACTATATCCTATCTAATTGTCAGCCAAAAAGACATCTTCTCCCATGAGTTGCTTTTTATACTTTGTCACAACAGCAAGAAAGGTATCTGATATACTCCCAATAGCCAAGTCCAACTAGAAACACCCCAGGCATTCACTGCTGCACCCACACAGGCAGCCTTCTGACAGGTCAAAACAAGATAAAGAGATGAAGAATGGAGTTTGCAGAGCAATGAATGGTGTACTGGCTGGTTTTGTGTGTCACCTTGACACAAGCTGAAGTTATCACAGAGAAAGGAGCTTCAGTTGAGAAGATGCCTCCATGAGATCCAGCTTTAAGGTATTTTCTCAATTAGTGATCGGGGGGGGGGGGGGCTTGTGAGTGGTACCATCTGTGGGCTGGCAGTCTTGGATTCTATAAAAAAGCAGGCTGAGCAAACCGGGAGAAACAAGCAAGCCAGTAAGGAACATCCCTCCATGGCCTCTGCATCAGCTCCTGATCCCTGATTTGCTTGAGCTCCAGTCCTGACTTCCTCTGGTAATGAAAAGCAACATGGAAGTGTAAGCTGAATAAACCCTTTCCTACCCTTTCCTACCTTGCTTCTTGGTCATGATGTTTGTGCAGGAATAGAAAGCCTGACTAAGACAAATGGCAAGCCTACTCATGCCACTGTCTGCCCATCTCAAAAGCCCGTTGCTATGCATCTGTGTAAGAATAATGCTTATTTCTCTGCTGCTTAAACAGCATATATTTTTAGGGATCCATATTCCCAGGTAATTTTGCAGTTTTAAGCTCTCCAGTAGGGGTCAAGTTACACTCTGTCAGCATGCTGACACCTGTGAGAGGAGTCTGCCTAGCACTGCAGATTAGCAACAAGGCAGAGGCTGCTATATGCTCTTAGCAACAGGGTATATTTAGAAGGGATTGTACTTAAGGTCAAGAAGTGGCTTCACCTGGTTCAAATAGTAACTTTCTTCTTCCCCTTGAAGGCTGTTCTTTATATTCATTTCATCTATAATACCTTTGAACATACACGCACACAAACATGCATGCACACACATGTGCACACACCCATACACACACACCATATCCGCAAAGACCACTCACTAGAGAGAAAAGAGAAGGAACAGGGCAGAGAACAATCAAAGTATTATCCAAGCACAAGACTCACAGTTGCCAATAACTGTGACTGTGCATCACTTAGAGATTCACAGGGATTTAAATTGTCTTTTCTTCATCACTTTTGCGTCTTCAGATACATGTGACAAAACCTCAGAATTTTAGAAATATTTAGGAGGGACAGGAGTGAATCCCTTGAACTGAATTTGTCATCTGGAGCTAAAGGCAAAATGGCCGCAGGAGAAAAGAACTGGTGAGTCAAGGGAGAGAAGCCGGAAGGAGAGGCATAGACACAAGTTGCAGAGGTCTCACCAGAGTCTCACCTCTGGGGAAAGTAGGGTGTGGGAAGAGGGGTCTGGCGTTGCTCATGAGATAGCACTGGGGTTCCAAACACATGCAGAAGGCCCATGCCCCTTGTCAGTAGCTTAGATACGAGGAAGTCACAGTTCCTCGGTGTCAGCTTTGAATGACTACGAGACTTGATTGTTACAGATAGGCTGTGCTTCTCCTCCTCACAGCTCTCCTCTCACAGTCCCCCAAACACAGATGGTTCAGGCTCCGATGCTAGTATTGTAGTGTGTGTGTGCACGGGTGTGTGTGTACACATGTGTAATTCTTTTCACTTCACAACAGAAACTATAGTTATCAGTGTCTTGGTTAGTGTTTTACTGCTGCGAGCAGACACCATGACCAAGGCAACTCTTCCTTTTTTCTTTTTCTTTTTTTAAGATTTTATTTGTCTTATATATATGACAAGTATACTGTAGCTGTCTTCAGACATACCAGAAGAGGGCATCGAATCCCATTATAGATGGTTGTGAGCCACCATGTGGTTGCTGGGAATTGAACTCAGGACTTCTGGAAGAACAGTCAGTGCTCTTAACCTCTGAGCCATCTCTCCAGCCCCCAAGGCAACTCTTATAAGGACAACATTTAATTGGGGATGGCTTACAGGTTCAGAGGTCCAGTCCATTATCATCAAGGCAGAAGCATGGCAGTGCCCAGGCAGGCATGGTGCAAAAGGAGCTAAGAGTTCCACATAGTGATCTGAAGTCTGCTAGGAAAAGACTGGCTTCCAGGCAGCTAGGACAAAGGTCTTAAAGCCTATGCCCACAGTGACACATTTCCTCCAACAAAGGCCACACCTATTCCAACAAGGCCACACCTCCAAACAGTGCCACTCCCTGTACCAAGAATATTCAAGCCACCATAATCAGTCATTCTTTGAACCAGCCAGTCGATGAGTATTTACTGAGTATTTGCTGTGCATCACATCTTGCTGAAACATTATGGATGTTACAAAGAACTGGGAAGCAACATCCTTACTTTCTTTGTCTTTGTGTTCTAGAAGTATGGTATATACAGGAACAAAATAATCACACAAAGCTCTGAGAGGAGCAACACTTGGGAAAAACACAGTAGGATAGACTCTGAAGGAAGCCTAACAGTGGTCAGGAGGAATGGAGGGTTCGAGAGAGCCTGTCTGAGCAGGTGCTATTGTAGGCTGAACTCTTAGATGATGAAAAGCAATCAACCAAACAACAATGGGGGGGACTGTCGATATTTGAAGCTCTTTCCTAGAGACATATGTATACAGTCCCTGAGAAGGAACAGATTTGTCTGACCTCACAGTGTGCCAGGGTCAGAAGGGGTTTGACATTGCCCACAGACTACACCTTGTTCTTAAGAACTTGGGGAGTCCAGATTTTTCAAATCTCACCCACAAAAGTTAGTGACCACAGTCTATGACCACTTCCCATTATAACACAATTTTTAATTGACTCGTGTAGTTGACAAAATCCATTTGATAGGAAAATACTAGAATCCAGAAAAATGAAGTATTCCACCATCATCCAGAACTGTAACAAAGATGGGAAAGTTCACTTTAGAGTGAATTATTTTGGAGTCTTTTTTTTTTCTCTTTACAAAACATTAGAAGCAATTATACAATTCGTTGACACTCTCTATTACAACACCCCTGAAAAAAAAAAAAACAACAAAATAAAACAACCAAAAAACCAAACAAACAAAACATTAGCCAAAGTGGAATCCCTGCAACGTAAGCACGGTGCTTTTGAACATAAAGATGAAAGCATAGTAAACCAGCCATAGCTCTTGGCTGGAGGCATTGTGTCCAGCAGAAGTGACAAACAAGACTTCACAATGAAAACAAGAACTAATTTAAAGTAGAGCTGTCCACAATCAGTGGCAGAAGATGTATGTCCACAAATCCTTTGACAACTACAGCTTCAGTGAGTAGAGTCTATACCCTGTCTCTCTCTGGGTGTAAATGTGGAATAACCTGAGAAATAGAATGTGGTAGAAGGAAGGGACAGGGCTCTTGGGAAGAGAATGTAAAGGTGTTTCTCCTGCACTCTCTCCAGATCACTCACTCTAGGGTCCCAGATGCCATGTCATGAAGACACTCAAATACTCATGTTGGCAGACACATGTGATGAGTGAACAGCCATGTGAGAGAGTCATTTTGAGCTGACCCTACTGGCTTTTGCTACTTTGTAGGTTCTTTCTTCTTCCACCCTTCTCCACCCCTTTTCTTCCACCCTTTTAACCCCCTAACACTAGATGGGAGAGAAAAACAGACAGGGGAAAGGAAAGAGATCCCTGGATAAAGTCAGAGGTCGAAAAGGGAGCAACATTATCGTTAGACTACTTTCTGATGATTAGGGGCACTGAGTTCCTTGTGGCAAGTTTGATATTCACTGTCAGGTTATATAATTTCTTCTTTGTGCACAACTATAACAAACTGTAACCAACAACAACATACCACTTGGGGCCCTAGCATTTATATACACCATGAAAAGTTCCCAGAATTCCAAATGTCACACAATTGCAAAAACAATCTGCAGCTGGCAAAATCACATCCCTGCTAGAGCATGAGGCAAATCATAATCAGCTGCTGTGGTCAACCTGAAGCAGGCCCATATCCCACATCTGGGATTAAAACAAAAAAATATTCTTATAATATTTCTTTTTAGATGTTTTTCTATTTATATAATATGTTTTTAATGACACCAAAATTCTCAATACAGCCTCCACCTCAGGTTCTCATATGTCTGTGCCCCAGGATAATTATTATAATCCCATGAGACAGACTCAGCTGGGCACCCCATTTCCAAATTGCTAAGTCACAGAAACATCATTTTCCAAAGTAATAATACTGTTGTTAACCATTAATGCCTTAGGTGGTTTGTTATGTAGCAGCACAAACAGTGAGATCCAGCAGCGTCTCCCTGGGACTACTCTAAAGAGAGACACCAAGCCTTAGACTCGGTCCTTTCAGCTTATGGTACCTAGAGTCTAATTCTAGGCAGGCACAATCCAGGGCACATCTATTGCACATGAATGCAATGGGAAGGCACTTGGAGCTATCTACTGTGTCTTACATAGACAAATGCCATTTGTTTCTACTTGAACGTATTAATAATGAGATTATTCTTATGTTCTATATTTTTACACAATGCCAAAACAATGACAACTAATAGATTTTAGACAGCTGTGAAACAAAACATCCTGACATCAGTTCTGCCTCAAGACCAGACACATAAGTATAAGAAATCCAAACCAGAGTGAAAGACATCAATCACTGTGGCAGGTTTCCATGTCGTTACTGCAAGCTCATTAGTATGGTAGTTAGTAGTGTCTGCCATCTTGAATCACCTGCCTTACTGAGCCCTTGACAATACCCTCCCCTGGCTGACACATCTCTGCAAGCTAAGAAGTCAAGAGGGTGCAAACAGTCTATATTTTGGAACCAAGGGATGTTATTCTCAAGCTGAAACTTCTTTACCCTCATCACATCTGCTTCCCAAAATATCAAAAATATTGAAAATCAGGAACTGTCAAAGGCAAATCAACTCAGATGGTGCCTATTCCGAGACTAGCATGTCAATAGTGTTTAAATCCCTTCCTACACCACGTAGACTAATTACCTCTGATTATATATTTAAGGAAACTTTCGTGCACTGTAAACACTACAAAAATATATCCTTCAGGTTCCTATTTCCTCCATCTGGCAGAGACTGGGAGTCTCCAGTCAGCTGAAGTCCTTGAGTAGGACATCTAACCGACACTTAGGAATAGGCACTAAAGAACAACAGTCACTCATGACCAGTGGCCTAGTTCTCTTTTATTGCCCACGACATCCCTCTCCATAAAAGCAAGGCCTTGGAGTTGTATTCATAGCAAACTGAAAATACAGATGGCACCTCTCTACCTAACATGGCCACCATACAAACCAACTGACTCTCACCACTGGTTCAAGGCATCTTCTAAAAGTAAAGGTTTGAAAAAAAATATATAGCCAGAGAAATAAACAAGTGAACAGTGTCTACCCCAGCATGGACCTTTGAAGACTGAATGGTTTGTTTCTTCCTCTGATTACTTTCCAGAGAGACCTGGGGAATTCTCACAATTCTGGCTCTCATCTATTTTTCTCTATGTTTCTGTCACCATTGTCTTAAAGTCAAGTGGTTTACATTCCCAGTGGCAAACTCAAACTCTTTCAGTTTGGGCTTTTATTCCCTGACTATAGAAGTCTTCGAAATCACCCAGCAAAGAATGGTAGCATTCTCAGGGGGCATCCCACACAGGTGAGTTTCTGATGATCGCTAGAGCCTTTAGGGAGAGTCTGGGTTTTCAGGGTTGCCAGAAAAAAAGCAAACCAGCTTTGGAGAAATGTTACAATTGTATGCAGACAGACATACCTCTCGAATAGAACAGTTAGAGAAAATGATTGTCATTTTTTGAATAATTAAGTGGTGCCTATGATAGCCCAGATATGAATTCAACATTTCGAGAGCATAATAAAAAGCAGACAACTGACAAGATGTTTGAAACTGCACTCAGGGAGAATAAATTAACTAATCATATATCTATATGTTCTTACATTTATTCATTTATTAAGAATTTTTTACATGCTGTGCTAGGTATTGAGTGAGCATGGAACATCAAAAATTAATAATTTTTGAATTAATGAAATTTAAAGTCCAGAGATAAGAGAGAGAGAATGTGTTTGTGTTTGTTGGTGTGTGTGTGTGTGTGTGTGTGTGTGTGTGTTGGAGTATGTGTGAGTTGATGTGTGTATGTTGGTGTGTGTCCATTGGTTGGTATGTGTATTTGTGTGTGTACATGTGTGTGTGTGTGTGTTGGTGTGTGTGTGAGCTGATGTGTGTTCGTTGGTGTATATGTTGGTATGTGTACGTGTGTGTGTGTGTGTGTGTGTGTGTGTTGGTATTTGGATTGCCGTATGTGTATATTCTGGTGTGTGTGTTAATGTGTGTTGATGTGTGTATATGTTGGTGTGTGTGTGAGTTGATGTGTGTGTGTGTTGGTGTGTGTCCGTTGGTGTATATGTTGGTGTGTGTGTGTGTGTGTGTGTGTGTAAAGACACAAAAAAGATAGAAGTTAGTAGGTAGAAATATTTGTACTAAAATAGTATAATTAACCCAGTCAGTGAGGAAAGAAAGCTTCCTGGAAAGAAGGATGATTGAATCGGATTCTGAATCGATGACTGAGTAAGAAGCATGCAAAAAGCAAAGAAAAAGAAGAGAATGACATGTTCTAGAAACTAAAAAAAAAGACCATTATACTTGCACAGCAAAAATCGAGAGGGAGCCTCGCATCAGTATCAAGGAGAGCTGCCAAGGACAATGTGGACAGAACCTTCTAGACTTTGCATAGGAAAGAAGGAAAGCTTCTCACCTTTAGTAAAATTGGGGAGGTTTTTGCAAGGTATGACATAATTCAATTTTTGCTCAAAGGATATCTTATTGAGTGGGCAGAAGGAAGGCCAGGGATATTTTAAAAGGGGAAGGGCAAGGCGGAATTTCTATAGCTGTTCATGTGTGAGAGGGATACTTGTCCTCAGTGATTCTGTGTGTGTGTGTGTGTATTTGTCTGAGAGTCTGTGTGTGTGTGAGAGAGAGTCTGTGTGTGTGTGTGTGTCTGTGTGTACATTCGTGTGTGCATATATACATATTTTAATGGCTAATTTTATTCTTTAAGATTAGTTTATTTATAATGTGTATGTCTGGGTGTCTATGTGGGTTTCTGTGTACCACATGTATGCAGGAGCTCACAGAAGCCAGAAGAAGGAATAGAATTACCTGGAACTGTAGTTATAAGCAGTTGTGAGCAGCCATGTTGGTGCTTAACACCGAAGCCAGGTCCTGTATAAAGGAGTCAACACTCTTAAGCACTAAGCTGTCTCTCCAGCCCTGGCAGTTTTAATTGTCAGCTTGACACAATCTGAAATAACCTGGGAAGGGAGGTCTCAGTGAGAAACTGTCTAGACTGGGTTGGTCTATCGGCATGTCTATGAGCAATTATCTTGGTTAGTAGGAAAAAGATGGTTGGTGTCATCTTTTCCTGAGCAGGGGACTCTAGATTTTATAGGAGTGTAGAAAATGAGCTAAGCACTAATGTGCGTGCATTCGTAATTTATTGTTCTCTGGTCTTGGTTATGATGTGACCAAGCTTGTGTGTGTGTGTGTGTGTGTGTGTGTGTGTGTGTGTGTGTGTGTGT
>JADRCH010000073.1:10169559-10182675 GCA_019843965.1 Rhynchomys soricoides | reverse complement strand
GTGTGTGTGTGTGTGTGTGTGTGTGTGTGTGTGTGTGTGTGTGTGTGAGAGAGAGAGAGAGAGAGAGAGAGTCTGTGTGTGTGTGTGTGTGTGTGTGTGTGAGTATGTGAGTCTGAGAGTCTGTGTGTGTGTGTCTGTCTGTCTGTCTGTCTGTGTCTCACTGTGTCTGTGTGTTGGGCTGGAAGTCTGAACTCCCTTTCCCAGGTTCTATTTCCCACTTGCTTCTGGTATGATTTTTGCCAACAGGAGGCACTGAGAGGAGACTAAGGACTAAGAAAAAGAGAAAACAGTCCAACCATGATTCTAGAGATTATCATCAGCTGCAGGTGGCTGCTCCCATGGCTGCCAGGCCAGGATGGTCATGAACCACAGGAACCTGGACAGTTGGTTACTCCATTTAGGTTTGCTCATCTGTTCACTTCAGATCATTAAGTGCTATTTAGCATGATTCCTTCAAGTACCTAATACATATGGATATAATATATATTATTTATATGCATATATTATATATACATATTTATATATACAAATGAACATGAGTCTCTTGCTTTCTCAGATATCCCTCAACACACACCATAAACTTAGAAGTTCTCTATGATTTCTGAATTTCTTATTTCTTTGGCTACATACCTACTAATTTTGTGTTACCCAAATGAAATTGCACAGTTATCCTGTGGCATGAAGATCTGGTCCTGAGGAACTGGAGTAAAATTCCACATTTTAGCCTCTCCCTCACCAACTCACCTCTCCTGTCCCGCAGAAGCCTAGAGAGACCTACTCTGAATTTAATAGGAATCTTCTCAACAGCATTCTAGTTCTAGTTCATGATGCTCACAGTGTAGCTCAGATGATGCTGTGGGCTCAGAGGGAACATCCTAAAGGGAGTTCTTGAATAAAGAAGGAAGGAGCAGGGAAAATGGCATATGCTGCTGCCTAAAAACAACCTAAGGACTAGTCAGATCGGTTATATAAAGATAGAATTCATTGGGATTCAAGGTAAGAGAAAATCATTTAATTTGAGGCAAATAGAAAATCTACAGGAATAAGAGTGTAGTTTTGGTTTTTTGTTTTTTTTGTTTTTTGTTTTTTTAGGGTACCAAAAATGAGTAAAGCTAGAGTTTCAACAGTGAGTCCACAGGAAATAGTTAGAGACTAGAAAGGAAATCTGTTGTCACGGTGAAGAGGGCCTATGATGTTTAGTATTGTCAACCGGAAGGCCTTGAGACACACTTGTGAGGGTTTGTCTAGGCTAAGGTTAACTTCTAAAAATGCCTGTGAGGAATTGTCTTAACTACACTAATAGAGATGGGAAGACCCTTTTAAATGTGCTGGGACCACTCCCTCCCTGGTCAGGGATCCTGCAGGGTATAAAATGGAAAGGACATGCTAAGCACTGGCTCCCTAGCATTCATTCACTCATTGCTTTCCGTTCTGACTGTGAACGGAATGTGACTAGCAGCTTCAAGTTCCTGCTGCCTCGACTTTCCCACAGTGCTGGGCTGTAAATTGAAACTGTGAGCCAAATAAATCCTTACTCCCTTAAGTTTCTTTGGTTAGGATATTTTATCATAGCCACAGGAAAGAAACTAAGATAAAGCTCTTTAATGTTAGATTAACAGCCCAGAGTTTACCCTTCTGCTTAAATTACTGTGACCATATTATAAATTATCTCAAAATGTGCTACCATAAAACAATCACTGATTATATCCAAGGATTCTGTGGGCAAGATTTCAGACAAAGCCCAGCAAAAACAGCTTGTCTCTGCTGTGCAGTGTCTGGGGAACTCTTGGAAGATCTGGAAGCTCACTGAATGAATGATATAAAGTTACATCATTTTTCCCTTCCCTTTCCTTCTTTCCAACCCTGCCAGATACCCATCCTTGCCAAATATTCTATCTTCTAATTGATTGTCGTCACACACAAGCGCGCGCGCGCTCGCGCGCACACACACACACACACACACACACACGCAAACATACACATGTATGGATTATGTATGTATGTGTGTAAAAGTATCCTCTCAGTCTGTGTATTACTTGCATGTATGTTTTCAGGGCAGACCATTAGATACTGGATAACCGATTGGGCTCTTCCCTGAAAAGACTATTTCTCGTGCTCTCAGTATTCCTTAGTTACCCCATAATTCTTTGTGCGGGGATGAGGCCTCCTGAGCTTAGAAAAACTTCACTTCCTGGCTGGTACAGTATAGGTGGCTCTGAAAGAAAACACATGGTTGGATAGTGAATCCAAATCTAGCAGATGCTATCAACCATATTTTTAGATAACTCAAAGTCACTCGAGTAGAATAAATATATGAGAAGCTATAGCTTAATTATCACAGATTGGTTACATAGATGGGGCTCAAAATGCATAAGATTATTGGGGAAATAGAACCAGGGGAGAACCTTGTCTTTCAGCATGTGAGGTCTGTCATTGTATATTGAGCTGGAATATCTTTATGCATATAGAATCCACTCTTGTAAATTGACCCAAAGTGTGTTCTGTATAATATCTGTCTCCCAAGAGTCTAACATAGGGGACCTTGAATCTTAAAGAACAAAGACATTTCATTCAACCCTAATCTAAAACCAGAAAATTCTCAATGCTCCTAGCATAGACAAATTTTTCAGAAATCCAGCATTAAGAAAACCCTGCTTATTCAGTCTCCAACTTTTCAGTCACTAATTTTTATTTAATGCTTGTATTCTTTTTACTAATTAATACCCTATGGACTAGCCTTAAAGACCAGTGCCTCAGCTTCCCCTGTACACAATAATGAAGGAGCAAGCATCCCATTACTTATCAGCACCTAATTAGCTAAAAACAAATTACATATATACTGTATTGATAACACTGTGGTCCAATAAAGACAAATATCAAAACAAGCTGTTTCAAGTGTCTAAAGAAGATTGCCATGAAACCCACGCTCTTCAGCATTTTGTTTGGTCGGGTGAGGCTGGTTATTGCATGTTTTCACACCTAGCAAGCCCTAGGCAAGGCTGAAATTGGGAAACTTGTTCTCTTTTGCAATGAAAGATGAAAAGAAGCTTATCCTCCAAAGGATGCTGTGCACTGTGAAGTGACCACTGCTTATATATTCGAAGGGAATTTGAAAGACAAAATGGTCCACACTCCCAGAATAAGCAGCTATCATGAACAGAGCTTCCCGTAAACCAGTGTCTCCTGTTGATACAGGCTTCTCCTGGCCTCAACTGGTAGAATGACAGTGTTCTGGGAAGACAAGCCGTGTCCCTAGCTTAGGATGATGGATCACAGACACAGTCAGCGACTTTCACTGCAGCAGCTTGCTCTCTTCCACCTTCTCTCTTCACTTTTTCTTGCTTCTCTCTTCTCTGCAAGATCATTGCTTCTGGCCTTGCTAGAAAATGTCTCTACTTAAACATGGAGCCCTTACCAGAACTCCTTAATATCACCCAGCCTGCCATGTATCAAGCTGACATCTCCATTTGATAGCAAAAGCACGCTCTGGGCTCGAGCTCAGGTTCTGTTATTGAGTTAAAAAAAATAAATGAAATTTCTATTGAACATTACTCTATAGCTGCTTTTCGGTCTCATGGAGGATTCTGTCTTGTCTCAGACTCTCATATGCTTAACTTTGTTCCTCTCACAGCTCGGGCTCTATGCTTGACCTTCAAATTTCTTACTCATTGGCAGGCTCATTTCTTTTGGCCTCATCCTTTTTTCCAAATCCAATCTGAAAAGCAGCATCCCAAGATTAATGCAAAAAGAAACCCCCTCTGTACCCGTCACAGCCAAGCTAGAGACTCTGGTCTCCATCACAAAAGAACTAAAAGGCAACTTCTGGTGTCTACTGTAATCCTTAGTCAGCTCCTTCTCCATTCATTCAACAATCATGTCAAAAGTTTCCTACTATGCCCTGTCACCTTTGAAACACATCCCTCACATACCTTGAGTTTTAATATAGATGGGTTCACCATCAAAAACAGCTTCCTGAATCTCCAGCTCCCAATATCTGCAATTCTATGGGATTCTCTTCTTTGCCATAGTCACATCCACAGACAAGATGATCTAAATCTCATCTCCCAGGCTGTTCTAGTTCTTCCCTCTGAAGGTATTGTTCCTCTGATCTTTATGTGGTCTTTCTTGGTATTCAGAGATTTCATTACTGTCTCTTCATCAAGGTTTCCCCCAAAGTATTCCATGCAGAGTGTCTTAGTTAGGGTTTTACTGCTGTGAGCAGATACCATGACCAATGCAAGTCTTATAAAGGACAACATTTAATTGAGGCTGACTTACAGGATCAGAGGTTCATCCCATTGTCATCAAGGTGGGATCATGGCAGTGTCCAGGCAGGCATGGTGCAGGCATAGCTGAGAGTTCTCTATCTTCATCTGAAGGCTGCTAGCAGAATACTGGATACCAGGCAGCTAAGATGAGGGTCTTATAGCCCACACCCACAGTGACACACCTATTTCAACAGGGCCACACCTTCTAATAGTGCCACTCCCTTGGCCTAGCATATACACACCTTCACACAGAGCAATTAGGCAGAACTTCTGTCAATTCATCCCAAATACCTTATTTTGCTTTTTGTATTGGTTGATAGTTACTTGTATAACTTCTGCCTGGAGCTCTGTCCCCAGAGCCCATCACTGTGCCAGACAAAAAAAAAAAAAAATCAAAGTTTAGCAACTGTACTTTAGTTATATTAGTGAAAGACATGGTAAGGGAAGATGATCACAAATTACTCCCATGGGCTTAGAACAGATTACTATTAAGTATTGGTCTCCTAGTCAAGATGTGACCTTGAAATCTGAGGCATATCTGCTTATTTGTAGAGTGCAGGCATAGAGTAGATAAATAGTGATAACCATGAGTGGGGGCTTGCCAAAGCTGTATGAGAGAATTAATAAACCAAAGTGTCAAGATCTTTACAAGAGATGGCTTTTAACATTGAATCACAGAGTCCATGCTGGAAAAGAAATCACAGAGTGGGAGACTGGGTTGAAGCACAGCTTTTAGATGGGATGACATCACTGGGAAAGGAAAAAGAATTAGAAAAACAGCAGACCGTAATCCAGATTGCCCATGGATCATTGACTCTTCACCTGGCTATGCCCCAGTGCCTTCCTTGTGCATCCTTATGCCCAAGTTTACCACAGCTCTGATTTGTGCTTTACAATCAGAGTCTTCTTTGTCTCAATGGGGAGACCTCAGGACTCACCTTGGCAAGGAGCAGATAGGTAGAGAATGGAGTCCCATCCTAGTTTGCTATTAAAATGCAGGCTGTCATCCTCTCATGGTACTTCCTCCTACATCCTCTCTTCTTCTCTACCAGAGTTAGAAAACATTCCACAGCTTGGCTCCTGGAGGATCTCCCTACTTGTTTCTCTGGAAATGGGATCCTGATGTACTTGAAGTCAGCATCACTGCCCACTCCCTCACTTGTGCTAGACATCAGCAATCAAGGCTGGCATGTTTTCTCTTGACATTTAAACATAGTCACTATAAAATTCCTAAATTCACAGCAGCCACCAGAACTGTTAGTTCTGTCAGCGAATGTACGTTGTTAAAACTAATGAGGTATCTCCAAAAGAGATTTTTTTACAACTTACTTTTTAACATTCTGATAAATTCTTTCTTGGAATTTACAAACAGAGTCTTTGTGAGAAAAGTTGTCTCCTGCCTTACCTAGATGGCCAGCCCAGCTCTATGGAGACAGGGAAAGAGAGCTAGAGACAAGTTAACTTCTTTCCTTCCTTCCGTTCGAAGCCATCTTCCTTCCAAGCCTGAAGGGCATCACCTTGACGGACAGGGTCAGTAAGAATCCCCTCATCTTAGAGTATCAGGCTTGCCTCTCTGTCATTAGGAAAGCCGCCATTTTTTTGCTCCCATGAGTTGAGGATTCAAGGCCAGCTACCTTTTGCCAACCAGTGGTTCTTTCTAGCCCACTTCTCCAGGTTTGCCCCACAGATCCTCGAAGGCAAGAAAAGCCCCAAGCAGAACCCAAAATGTATCATACTCCTTACCTTCCTGGAAACGGAGCTGTTAGCAAAATCCAATGACCTTTTGAAAGTCTCCCGTCTACTCTCTTCTTACCCTGAAACACGTGGGCATTCTGATGTGTTTGTTCTGTTATATTTAAAAGCATTTTATTGAGTCAAATAAGAACATCTTAAAATATATTAAAGTTGGCATTAGGCACAAAAATGGCCACTGTGACCGAGAAACTGTTCTTATAAATTAGAGGTAATAGCTAAGAGTCAGTTATGAGTTAGAGGTAATAGGGCTTGTAGCCATGAGTCAGATGTATCAGTCAGTGGTGGCTGCCATGAACTTAGGAACATTATAGCGACTATGTCCAAATGTATTAAGAAAACATGCCACGATTGATTGTTGATGTCTAGCACAGGTGAGAGAGTGGCTAGTGATGATATACGCATGCCACATATTGTCTTTGCCTCAGCATCAAAGATCTCCTGCAAAGCTCGGGTCTCTGGCCTCTTTGCATGGCAATTAAAATCATGTCCACAAAGCCAGAACTAGGTTCTGCCTCTGTAGTTACTGAACAGTGTGTATTTAAAGGTGCAATGGTAGAGCTGGAATGAAATTAAAAGAGTGTATGGGACCACATGCTTCCTAGAAACGGACCCCCAAATGCAAAGCAGAAAGTATCCTCCCAGAGGCAAAAAGGAGGGTTTCCTAAGAGGAGCCTAGCTAAGATGTTGGAGAAAGTGTTAGTAAAAGCATGCCTGCCAGTTCACAGTGTTTCCTTTGCATTGCTCAAGGGGAAAGTGAACAATAACAACTGTGTTTTGAATGTGTTCAGATGTTTTGTTACCAGAGGGAGCTACAGAAAGCCTGCATCCCCTGCCAGAAAAGGAAAAAAAAAGACCAAAAAGGCACAGGGTGTGCTTGCTTACTGTCAGTTACTTCGATGCATTTCTTACAAACCTGAGGCATGACTCGCTGGGCAAGTGGTGGGTTGATCGCATAAATGAGAGCAAGTTTCTTTTTTTATATACGTGCAGGTTGTCTGGAACTCCTCAAGGTCAGTGGTGGACATGGGCTTTCAGAGGTTTGCCTCTTTCTCTGAATTGGCTAGATCAGAAGGAACAGTGAGTGCTGTCTGTACTCCCATGTCCTGAGGTGGGCACCTCTGAGGGCTGTGTGCATCTACACCCTCTAGCATACCTTGTGGGTGCATTGGTGTAGGGTTGTGGGTCTCCCACCTGCTCTGCCACAAGGCATAACAGCTTGGAAGGCAGAACTCTGGAGTTTGACTATGCTTAGGTGTTGGGCTGTAGAGAAGAAGCACTGAGGAACCGTTGGAAGATGGGAGAGCACAGTCTCATCCCCAGGTCTGCAATGAGGCCAAGTCCGTGGGCTTCTCAGACTCTTGGACATCCAGGTGCCACTGAGAATCGAGGAAGAGCTGAGAACAGAGTTAGAGACCCCTGGACTGTGTCTAACCTGGGGGAGGGAGGAAGGAACGGGATCTCCAGTTAGTCCCACAGTGATTGTCCTTGGCTTGATGGTGGCAGGCTTGGTGGCAGTTGTGGCTGGGAACACAGAGAGGCCCTCTATGGGAGACTAGGCTGTGGCTCTGTAGCTGAAGACCTTCTCTACGGCTCCCCACAAAAGATTTTGATGAAAAGAGGCAGACCAAGATTCTTTCCAGGGTGGAAAGTGGGTGCATAAAGCCATACCCCACTTCTCAGGGTGGGGTGTGCAGGGAGGAATGTCTGGGAAGGGAATCTTATTGGCAATGCCCTCCAAGCCTCTAGGTACCTTATTAGCATGAACAACTCTATCTTAAGCCTACTTGACTGTGGTCTCTTTTCCTATTGTCTTGGTCTGAGATGTTAGAGATTCCTCATCTAACTGTGGAAGGGACTGGGGCATTGCCCTTATGTGACTGATGGCCACAAATCTATGGGGAGGGGCTGCGACTACATGACAGGGACCTGGTGCCGGAAATAGGTGAAGCTCCTACCATCCCTTCAGAGTTTCCAGGGCTTCTAGCCTTTAGCTCAACAGAGGACCAGGCTTCCTCTCACAGTCCACAGTCCTCTCATGACATACACATCAGTGTATCTGATCTATCGGGGGCTGGGAGGCCAGGTACTCTCTTTGGAACAAGCACAGTACTGCACACGCTTCCTGTGCTACTTTTCTTCACTCACACCTCTTTCCCAATGTCACACTTTTCAATACATATTCCCCTTTTCTCTCCACTGTTAACAATCATACAACTGTGCGAACACCGACATACGACCCCATGGCGGTCCTTCTTTGATGACGTCTGCTCTTGGCCAGTGATAAGCATAGGATTGGAGTAGGGCTCTCGATCATATCCCATCTCCAGCAGGTCAATCCGGGAGACCTTAGGCAACCGTGCAAGGGTTCTGTTTCTTCATATGTAAAGAGAATGCACTATTACCTCTCGACACAGAGTGCTTTTAGGGCCTAAATGTTATATAAAACAAGAGGAAAATGTCTGCCATACTACCTAGCACATAGTAAGAAGCTATTTATGCATTCTTCTGAATTCTGAAACATCCCCTCTTAGACAGAGAGGAGGGAAGTTTATAAATCGTCAAGCTAAGGAGAAAGCTAGCAAGGTGTAAGTGGCTCACTAAAGTGACGAGACTCACAAAGCCCCTCCCCAAGGTTACGTAAGTGGTAAACAGTTGCCAGGAAAGCCCAGGCTTTTTGGTGGAAATGTACGGAGGTTGGGCAGAGAGATCCAGGGTTGTGGCATTTCTTGGCATGAGTTGCCATCCATGCTGCTGTGATTATTTTCCCTGATGCAGCTGTAGGAAGTGTCCATGCTCCTGATCTAAGCTAGACTTAGTTCAGTCATTCCTTGTTCTACCATCAATGCGTCTGGGGTAACTAAATCTATTTTTTTTGTCTCCCCAGAAAGAGCCACATGGCACAAGCCTTCCAAAATGGGCAGTTTCTTCTTCTTTTTTTCTGCTGTGCCTTTAACTCTGGTGAGTTGGGAATCCACACTGGGAATCACGTTAGTGTCAGCCTAAGCCCTACAGATCTACAGAACCGAAAGACCCCATCCCCGTTCAACTCCAGTATCTCCTCAGCCACCTCTCAGCCATCAGGACTGCTGTGGAAATACTGGAAACTATCCCCATACAAAATGTAGAAGCTCAAAAATTCCTTCTCTGAAGTCCCAGCTTCCCCACACGCTCCCCCTGCGAAGCAGATTCTGTGTCCTCAGTGTGACAGCCAACCATCTGCCCTCATGCTTGGGTTGATTTCTCTTGAGTAACCTTGCCAGCTCCATTCATTCCACTACACAGGCAAATCCCAGGCTGGGCACTGCAGCTTCCTCCCTTAAGAGCACCCCCAAAACCCCCAGCTCCTAATCTGCTGGCCCGTCCTTGTTCTTCAGACTCCGGAAATACCATCTACTTTAAGCTAGCAAAGTCTTACATTGCTTATAGTGCGTTCCAACATCTTAGAAGACCACACTGATTGAATTGGCTCCCTCTGTGCTGTCTCTCCTTGGCTGGTACCATTGGCTCTTCTGAGCTTGTCTTTCCATCCCATCCACTAATTCCCAGCAGTAGAATTGTCTCCCCCATTGCAGACACCAGAATTAATATGACAGTGGCATCACAGCATCTAAGTGGATCTTCTCATTTAAGAGTCCCTGGTGACTTCTAACCGCTACATCCTCAACTGCTTCCCAGCACTGGATCCGATGGCACACCACTTCCTTCATGAAGCCAGCTCGGTCCCTGTCATAGTTACACAATACTTAATTTTCTGGTCTCTCTTCTCACTGCATCATCTTCTTCCTCCGAGCCTTAAAAGTATGAATTACCAGAATTCTGAACCACAACCTTTGATCCCTTTTCCTCTGCCCTCTCATTAATGCCATCTGCCTCCCTTCTTTTTCTCCAGAGAAGTTCTTCTAAATCTCATGCCTCCCATTCCACAGAGACTCTGATGGATTCTATTATTCTGTGGCCAGCTCATCCTAGACCTTTAAATGTTCTCTCTCTCCTTCTCTTCACTCTTTCCCTCTGCACATTTAGACCATCACCCCCTACTCTCATCTTCGACAACCCAGTCATGCCAAATTACAAGAATATCAATTCTTGAGTCTGTCACCACCTCTCTTTCTTGTTTGTCCCTCCCTCATCTGTGACCCTGAGAACTCTCATACAAAATGGAACAGCCTCACAACTGCTCTCAGGTCCATCCAAGTCCCAAGTTCCCCACTGCCAAATTGAATGGCTAATAACCTCAATCTAAATCCCAACTTAGCTTGGAATTCCAAAACCTATAGCCATGTAGAAACTGTGAAAGGCTTGCAGATAAGATCAAAGGTTTGAAGGATTCTATTTGCTGATGTAAGAGACTCTACATTTGGTCCACAAAGGATAGCTTAGGCATACCAACCGCAGTATGACAAACCAAAGTGTGCACAATGTTGGCACTTGCAGATGCATTAGCACAATATCCAGGATCTCATTCGGACCCCTTGATAATCCTTCCTGACGCTAAGTGGGCAAAGGCAAAGCTCAGGGTCCTGCAGGTGACAGCTCTAGCTTTGCACAAACCTGAGAAATAGCTCTTAAAAATGCTTCCCAGTCATATTGTTATTACTCCATAAGGAGCAGACACAACTTCTGTTGTCCCGTTCGGGATTGCAGTGGTATTCTGTAAATGATAAATTGACAATATGTTATGTGATTGAAATGTGTTAGAAACTTGTTTACACAAAGAATTCATTCAAAGCTGAAATAGCTCCGGATTACATTTTAAAATGTGTTTCCTTGTGATTTCCTAGAAGGCTAGGCCCCTTGGTGACTCGTCTTTGTATCGTATTTTTAATGTCAATGCTCAAAAGTACTTATCATGAGCATGATTGAATGAGCTAATATAAAAGGAGACCTGAACTGACCAAAAAGAAGTCTCTAAAAATGAAATCAATTACCCAAGCCCCTCTAAGCTCCTATTTCAAGTAGACTCTCCCCAAATAAGAAGCAGAAAGCCCATGGGTAGAAAACAAGGGCATTCATTTACATCCTCATCAGACTGTATTTCCTCACATGCAAATCATCAGAATCACCTGGCATGGGATTTGACACAAGTCTTTCTGCAACAGCAAAGGGCAACTTTTCGGCTTCTTTGCACCAAAGCAAACTTAAACTGGAGCTGGAAAAGAGAAGGCGTAAAAGGCAGAGAAGCGTACAGTGTACACCTGCAGAATGGACTCCCACAGAGATACTCGTGCACACAGTATATATGCCCTGCTTGCCAGCTTTTCATTCACTCCGTCTCAGTGACCAGTAAGAAGGCAGGAAAATGTTTAACTTGTGCTGTAAACAGGGATGCCTGTGCCTGCTATTCACAAAGCCACTAAGCTTGAGGCTCTGTACCTCTACCACATGGAAACTATGCACGCACGCGCGGGCACACACACACACACTATTTAAACCAGAGCTGGCTCTTCTACTGAGAATCTCTTCCCTGAGACAGACATCAATAGAGCAAGGAAATTGTCTCTACCCCTGGGCCTGTTACCAGGGCTCCCTCTTTTCAATGCTTGCCACCGCCATGCTCTGAGAAACATTTCTCTCTGCTTCCCTCTTTGTCCCACTGCACCAGAAACAAGGACCAGCAAAAGAACAGTCATTTATTTGTATTTGGCAAGGGAGGCAGCAGTGAGAGCTAAGAGGGGGTGGGTATGTAAATGTCAGGGTGAGGATGTGAATGAAGCCCAGACTGGAGCACCAAGCAGTGAATCAGTAGAGGGGAGTCTCAATGACAGAGACAAGTCATTGATATCAAGAAAAAAGAAAGAGGAGGCATGCAATCCACCTATAAGTAAATAAATAAATAAATAAATCCTCCAGTTCAAATGGTGCTTCCGCCTAAATAGCTTACAAACTAAGGTCCACAGAGCTAGCAGAATTGAATGCCCACAAGCTAAGGTTCTGACTCTGCCCCATACCATTTAAGATTTACACCGATTAAGTTCTTACTCAAACTGTGCCTTGTTTTCCTCATCAATAAAGTAGTGAGGATGACTGTCACTAACAGAGCCATGGTGAGGCTCAAAGGAGCTCATGTTTAGGATGGGGAGAGAGAGGACAGGGTCGGCATGCTGAGTGCAAAAGCTGCTACATTCCAATGGTGGTCTAGTACGAGTCACTTCCAAGGGGCTGGAGAGAGAGATGGCTCAATGGTTAAGAGAACTAGCTGCCCTTACAGAGGACCCAGGTTCAATTTCCAGCACCCACATGGTGGTTGGCAACCATCTGTAACTCCGGTGTAAAGAAATCTTATGCTGAATTCAATTCTGGCCTTGGTAAGCAACAGGCATGTGTGTGGTACACAGACACGCATAAATAAAACCTTCAAAAAAATTTTTAAGTCGCTTCAAGACTCCTGACTTCCTTGTCTTCTTCAGAAAAATAGGAGCAGTCAAGCCAGCCACTCTAGCTTCTCTATTACAACCATCCAAAATGAGTCATGTTCCATTTTACCTTACAATCGGAAAAGGGCAGCTGCCTGCACACGAAGTGGGGGAGGCCCTCGGAGCTCTCACTGTTTCTTGATACAGCACAGGCAACCCAAACCCTCTTCAAAGGCTGTTGCTACCCACACAGCAAACATAGCCTGGGCTCTATACCTGTATCATACCAGGTCCTGCCTTGGGGTGAGGCTATAGGAAGAAGCAGAGCTCTGTTTCAGTAACGGAGTGTTCAAAGTCAAGTATGTTTCTGCTGTTCTAATGTTACTTCCAAATGAGCTTCCAAACGATTTATTGTGGGAATGAAGTAAGTTAAACTCTTGACCTACCCCAAACCCAATTCACACTGAGCATGAAGAACAGACGGCTCAGTGGGAAGCCCTATGGAGACCAGTTTCTTTGGCCCAGTAAAACATCACTAGGACACCAAATCTCACTAGACCGGGCTTATCAAAACTCCCGAGGCTAGCAGTGTGGCTCAGTGGTAGAATAGTTGCTTACAATGCTATCCAGCATGATAAAGGAAGAAAAGTAAGAGGGAGGAGGAAGAGGAGGAGGAGGAGGAGGAGGAGGAGGAGGAGGAGGAGGAGAGGGAGGAGGAGAGGGAGGAGGAGGAGGAGGAG
>JADRCH010000073.1:10111944-10169459 GCA_019843965.1 Rhynchomys soricoides | reverse complement strand
GGAGGAGGAGAGGGGGAGGAGGAGGAGGAGAGGGGGAGGAGGAGGAGGAGGAGGAGGAGAAGAAGAAAGGAAGGCAGGAAGCAAGCAAGCAAGCAAGCAAGCAAGCCTTGGTTTTGAAGAGCATTGTGTATGGCTGGGAAAGTCTAGGAAACCAGAAGTTTTCTCGTGTTTTCCTGAGGTATCTGGAATTGGGAGAAGGTATATTTGAATATGGAAAACTATTCAGAGAGCACTCAACATCCTGGGGCATGTGCACAGAACACAGAATCCTCTGCTTCCACGCTATCTCATGTGCTCAGGAATTCAACACTACGTGCATGAAAGAGCTGACATTTTTCAGGAAGCTAGTCCTGGTCTCCTGATGCTGTCCCTAGTGCTGAGGGAACTAGCATGCCCAACAGGGTCCTGAGATGACGTTTCAGATGACAGGAACAAGGCTAACATGAGCAAGCTTCCACCAAGCTCCAAGCCCTCGTGGCTTACTTCCTGGACACATAGACTACAAAGGCTCCAGTATTAAGAATGGGATGAAATGGTGGCATTTGATGAGAGTGCAGTAACTTTCTCCCAAATGGTGTAGCATTTCATTCCCAAAACAATCGTTTGCCATCTCCATGGCATCTTTAGAAGATAGTGGAAACACACGGTAAGAAACTGTAATTAGGGTCTCATTGCAGTCCCAGCACTTACACACACACACACACACACACACACACACACACACACACACATTCTCTCATGTGTCCTGGGTTCTGTATCACAGATCACTATAGTGGTCTAAGTGTAAAATGTCTTGTGTGTTAGACTAGTCGGCTCCCTCCTGATGGCACTGTTTTAGGGGGCTGTGAAGTCTTTAGGAAGCAGAGCTGAGCCGAGGGCTATGGGCCACTGGGAAGAACTAGTCTTTGAGATTAGCCCAGCATCACTTCCAGCTGATCTTGTTCTTTGCCTCTTGAGTCAGAGCCATGTAAAGAAGCCAAAGTACAGTTCTCACAGCCCATCAGCACCCCCCCCCCGCCTTCCCACCATGATGGGCTGTATCCTTTAAATTATGAACTAGAACAAATCCTTCCTTTGTCAGTTATTTGGTCATAAGGACAAGAGGCATAACCAATGCAACTCCCATTCTGCTGAGCGCGGAAACTATAGGCAGCTTCTCCGCAAGAGCTTTCTTCTTAGCATCATCAGCTGGATTACATGGATGCACATGTGTGCACGCCTTGAGCCAGACATGCACGTGTGTGCATAATGTGAGTGCCGCATAAAGTATACATGTGTGTACCCAAACTGCCATAACTAGGTTCCTAAAGGGGGGGGGGGGCATCACTTCACATTCAAGGAATCATTCAACACAGTTCAAGAATCCTACTCAAGAATGATTCAAGGGAACCATTTTCCCAACAGCAGAATCCTCTTCACTTTATAAATGATTAGCTGCTTTGGCAGTTGGAAACCCGGGAAGCAATTGTTCCTGGGAAAGATCCTTGGCCCTGTCTGCTCAGTTAAGTGCATTTCTCAGCTCTGATAGTTTATCTCACTCCACTCAGGAGTCTGCCCTTAGCTGACTCCAAGGAGCAAGATAATTCACCTTTTGTTTCAATTTTAAAATGCCAGCATGTTTCCAGGACTATAGGCTTTGGAGGGGGTGAGTAGCTGCAGGGGGTAAGTATGAAAAGAGAGAGAACAGAGGGGGGCAGATCTTAAAGAATAAAGTTAAGGAAGGACAGGGAACCAACCAAGAAGAGAATAAAATTAAGAAGGGAAGAGAGGAAAGGAGAAGAAAGAAATTAAATGAAAGGAAGAGCAAGAATTTCAAAGAACGTAAGGGAGCCATGTTGCCCAATAGAGTATTCCAGTGTGTGCATCACTTGAATTGGAACGTGCAATGGTAGACCCAGTAAGCCACCAAGTTTGATGGCCTCAGCCAACTTCCAACAGGTTTCCTTGACTAACCTTCTCCAGCTAGGTGAGAGCTTCCACATGTCACAGGACCACAGAGTCTTCCAGCAGATCGAGAACCTGTGCAGCAGGGGTTGCTGTGCAGTGGCTCTATCCAGGCTCCATTCAGAGCAAGCTCTGCAGGTGGCCCCTGTATTGGGTCCTTCTGGGGAAGCACCCCCTTCTGTGACTGTGTCCACCACCCTACTTTCAGACCAACAGAAGCAACAGCGAGACCCTTCAACAACCCCAGATCTACTCTGCCTGGAAATACCAACTTCTCGAGGGAAAAAAAATTCTCACTCTAAAATATTGTCTTAAGTCAATAATCCCATTATCCCATCTCTGTCTGTGGCTAGTGCCCAACTGAGGTTTTTAAAACAATGACACCAGAGCTAGACAGATGGTTCAGTGGTTAAGAGCACTTGCTGCTCTTGCAGAGGACCTGGGTTCAACTCCCAGCACCTACATGACAGCTATGTGGAGTCTATGACTCCAGCTCCAGGGCATCAGACATCCTCTTCTGGAATCCACAAGCACCAAAAACACATGTGGTGCCCATGTATACATACAGGCAAAACACTCATACACATAAAATAAAAATAATTCAGTCTTTTTTAAAAGCGACTAAAAAATAAGACAGTAGTGCCCAGATACATATTCCTAATCCAAGACGTCTAGAAATCATATTACATCAAATAAGAAAATGTCACTCCTCCAAACAGAACAAATGAGCTGTCTGCTCTCCCTGGGAGGCAGAAGTACACCTTCTCTCCTGCTTTACAGCTGACCAGGACCCTCTCATATGTTCTGATCAGTAAATATTGAAAGATTTTAAAAGCCTCTGCTTTAACGTACACACTCACGCTGATTTGTACATGTCTAGGAGGGCAGAGATGGGAAAAATACCGCTTCTGAGAGACTCAACCTCACAATTAATAATTGAGAATCTTTCTCTTTCTCCCTTGCTTTTTTCTCTCTGAACGAGAATGCAGCCTTCAGCTTGTTAAGCTCGGCTCACTCCCACTGATAACTCACCAGAGATCATAATTTATGGACAATTGAAGCTGCAGAAACATCTCTTAGACGGAATAGAGCAGATCCATAGCAACAATTCTTCAGGGGAATATTAATCCCCGGCTTTATGTAGTGCTAAGTGTACAATAGTAATCAGAACTTGAGGAGAAGCTGCTAATCACTGAGGGAAAAGGCTGTACAAAGAATTCATAATGGAATTAGCCTGCGGCAAACAAAGAAAGACAAAATTAAATCAGCCATCAAATTGCACCAAGGAATTTTAATTTACAGGTTAATGTAGGATTATGTAACTAATCACAGCTAACATTTTCAATGAACAGCCAATAAAATTCTGCCCGTTTTTTTTCTTCCTAATCTTAGTAATGGTATTCCAATAACATATCTTCATAACTCTATAGTATGCCTAAAATGAGTCTCAAAAAACCCTAAGTCTTTCCGATGATGAGAAACAGGGAAGAAACTGTTTTGAAATAATCCATCAAAAGTGTGGACCTAGAAAGAGCCAGGCGCTCCTCAGTGCAGACCAGAGCTGATAATATCTGAGCAAGTTTGCATAACACAGATTTACATAACCATATAGCTTTAAAGTGTATGTATGTCTCTCATGCAGCACAGGGAGCTCAAATGAGACAAAAGAGACTAAATTAAAGATGTGAAACTAATTTGAAGCACGAAGTATATCAGCTAATTCTAAATAAAACCGCTGCCATAGACTTATATGTTAATATTGCAGACATATCCAATGACAGACACACCAGGGCTGCACTAACAGGGTTTTCATGGTTTATAAACGTGAACATCATAAAAAGAAATAAGGTTTGTGAGCTAAAAAGTTGATTAGCATTCCCCAGGGGAGGGAGCCGGAGTCTTGTATACTCCCCAGTTATATTTCGATATCAACCAATGCATGGCAAAGACAGAAAAGAATACCTCTACACAATTCAAAAAATTATCTGAAACCCACTGCTTCATAAATATAAATATGTAAACAGACAGCATAACTCTTTGCACATTGGCAAGAAGAACCTATGAATTTATACTGTACACTTAAGAAGACATCAGCTTAATCAAAAAGATCTTTTTCCAACATATGGCAGAAGGAAAATTATTATAAATGGGGTAAAAAGTATGTTCATAAGCTTTCCTTCATGGGGGAAGAATGCTGGGGAGGGGGCGGCAACATTCTTCTTGCATATGTTTTACTTGTAGGGAACAATGTGGCAAAGTCTCGTCCTCCTTAAATCTAAATGTTCATTTTATGGAAGCAGCAACATTCGGCCCAGTTATTAGCAAAGGAGTTTTGTTGCTTTCTAAAGTCTAATTTTAAAATGCTCACTTCCAAAAAAACATTATGGTGTCAATTGCAGTACCCTTCAGCAATCCTGTAATAACTTTATTCAACCATTCCTAATTATAATTATATTTTCAATTCCTTTTAGCTATAGAAACTCTTTATCAATCAGAGCACAAGACAGAAAATTACTTTATTACAGCTACAGCTCGTTAAGCTGAGTGCTCTTAATGAAGCAGCCTCATAATCAGATGAAAATCATGCTGGAGAAAACTTGCGTCATTAGTCTGGGCCTTAATTACCAAGAAATATAGTCACTAACAATGATATTCCATCTCATGATATGGTGCATGCACCTTCTACACTAGTTGCAATTAATAATTCCACTGACTGCTACAGAAGCATTCCTATTTATTCATAACAATGGAGGGGAAAATTCTAAATTTAATTGAGTGCTACGGATTGTACTCTCTCCCCCTCTCTCTCCTGCGTTCAGATTAAAATGTCACAAGGCTAATATTCTATCTTACAATAATTCATCATTTTAATTACATATTTTATGTATGTGAAATGTCTTTTTCGGCTTTATAGTGTAGGTTGACATTTTGGGGGGACGCATCTAGGGAAATGGGTGGCCTCTCATGAAGGTGGTTCCTGCTGCCCAGGACCACATTCAAAGCTCAAAAAAAAAAAAAAGTGCTGTCATCAGCTCCTCCGTTTCATCTGCGTTGGGAAAAGCTGGCTTCAGGAAAGGGGTCCTTCACTGAAATGTCCTCGGCATCTTCTGATAGGCTTGGGACAGTGGGGTGGCAATGCTGGGGGTAGGCAAGGCTGTGTCACTGGCCTCTTTGTTAAGCATGATTGATCACAGAGAGAATCTGTGACTTCCCTTTGTGAAAGCCTGCTTTCTTCTGCCTTTTCATTTCACCCTTTCCTTCCCCCTCTCTCACCAAGACCCTTGCTTCTGGCCTCCAGTGAAATGCCAAGGAAAGGAGACCATGCCTCTGGGCTGCTCACTGAATCAGCAGAGGACTCACATGCCTCTGGATCCCAGAAAATGCCCACCTAAATTCTAGTGTTCTCTACAGACTGGCTTAAGCCTGAAGCATAGGGCCATGGTGACTCTGCTACTGGTTTTCAAACACAAATTTGGTTCTGGGTACAGGCAAAGAGCAATGGAAAGGGCAGAGGGCAGTGGACTTGGCAGAGATAAATGAGATCCCTACTTGACCTCCAACCCCAAGGATGCCTAGAGCTGAACTTCCTGTCTGACGCAACCTTTTCACAGGATTTGTTGCCAAAACAGCTGATTCGATTCATCTGGACTACACTTTTCCCCAAGCTTCTGCCTTCTGAGCACTAACAGCTTTGACCAATGAAATTGAGAAAAGAGAATGACTTGGAAAAACCCACAACCCACAAGTAGAGGGGCTGGCTAGGATCTAGAAGAATGCTGCCTTTTTAGAGCCTTAGCATTCAGTTTCTACCCCATGAGTGTAAAGACCCCTCTATTAAAAGTTCCTTGACCTCACACTGATTGTTATTAAGCAAGCAATCACAGAGTTCAGAAGCCACCCATAGGGAAGACACTGTCCTCTCTACCCAAATCCAGACCCAAAACATATCAACAGCAGAATAAAGTAACAAAATGAATGCCCTCCACCAAAAGCTCCTGGTAGTGATTCCCTTAAAGGCAGAAGCTGACTATCGTTCCGGATCCTTGGCCTTCCTATTATGGCTTCAAGTTCAAACAAAGTCGAAGCATTTGGCATGACAGTTCACACAGACTCCATAGGCAAAGGGGGTACTGAGAAGGGATCTTGGAGAAGAAAGCCCCAAGAAGAGATGGGGCAGAACAGGAGAATGGGGGCCACCTGGAAAAGGGTGATGAGTAGACAAAAGGAGATTGACCTGGGCCAAGGCAAAAAGAGGCAGGCCAACAGACAGGAAATGAAAAGCAGCCTGGGGAGACAGCAGAGGAGAGAGCAGTAATCAGAACCACACAGAATATTTCCATAGGAAAAATGCTTGGCATTCTGCTCAGCCCAATGGCTTGCAAAACAACTAGGGATGTACACTGATCCTCAAGGACAACTGGATCCTAGAGCCCGGCCCTGATGCCCTCAAAAGCAACCACTGGTGAGCTAAGGAAGAGCTGGCAGGAAATGGCTGAGTCCCACAGCTTACTATTCACTCGATGTTGGCTTCATCCGTTGCCCTCCATCACTCCTTAATTCTTCCTTTCGAGGTCACTCTGCATAGACACAGAAGTGACTATGGGTATTTTCCATTTGGATGTGGCTGCCCACAGGTACAGCCCCTATAGCGCACTGGACCTTCGAGGCTACAGTCAGCATTCTGCTATCCTGTCTCAGCATCTTTAACACCCAGTTTCTCTGTGGGAATGAGAGGAGACCACAGCAGCCACATCTGAGGAGAATAGAGCTACTTCACCTAGGGGTCACCTGGCTAACGACCTCATCATCCTTCCTCAGTCCAGCAGCTGCAGCATGAGATCATCCCGGAGCCACCGCTCACCAGCTGGGTGACCTTAGGAGGAGGATTTAACTTCCTCCATGCCTCAGATCCCAGGTTGCCTAGAGTAAGGACAGTAATGTCAGATTTAGAAGTCTGTGGCAAAGGGGTCCTGGGATGAGATAAAAGTGTATAACAAGATCCTCAGACAGGAGTTTCCAACCCCAGGTAAGACGGTTTGAATAAGAACATCCACCCACTCACCCATAAGCTCATGTATTTGAACACTTAGTTCCCAGTTGGTGATGTGTTTGTTACCATGTGAGGTTTCAGCTTCCTGCTGCCGTGTCTGCTTGCTGTCATGCCTCCCTTCCATGATGGACTGTTATCCTTCTGTGATCACGAGTCCAAATAAGCTCCTTCCATTCACTGCCCTTGATTATGGTGTCTTATCACAGCAACAGAAAAATTAACTCATCGGCCATGGCCCACTGAAACCATCTAGCCCAACTTCTCCCATTCTGAACCAAGTAGACCAGGATCTATGGGTAGTATAGTATTGTAAAAGCTTTGTGCTAGATGACATAGGCTACCCAAGCTGAGACCCACTGATGCTGAGTCTTGGGTTCTATGCAAGATTTTATGACGTGGATACATCCGTGGAAAGGCATACAGGTTAGCAAGTCTGATGTCCTTATCTAGATTTCTGGGAGAGCCACAGGAATCTTGTAGTTCTTTTCCAAGACGTGAGGGTTGGGAGCATTTATGACCCCTGAATGAAAACCACAGCTTTGGCTGATGGAAGGTGCCTGTTGGCTCTTCCTGCTGGCAGTGTGCTCCATCTCCACCACACAGAGCAGACTACATGTACCAAATGTTCCTTTACAACTGGCACCTGTGACTGGCAAACACTTCTTCCTGGCGCCAGGACATGCACATTTTACCCAAGAGTAGCAGGGCTGAGACTGCCTCCCTGTGGCTTAAGGAAAGCAGCCAGCATATAACCTGCCCCCCAGCAGTAAGGGCCATAGAGGGAGAAAGGTGTGCCACACAGTTCTAAGGGTGAAGACCAGCTTGACAGGATGCACAGACTAGAAACTAAGTCCTCAGATATTTTGATGACTTTGACAGATGTTTGACACTTGCATTTGCAGGTTCTTGGGACACTAAAAATCTCAACTACTTAGATCCTTCAAACCTAAATAAATCTGCCAGGTGTTCCAAAGACAATCCTCCATTTATTTATTTGCTTTAAATATTTAAGAGACTTCCGCCACAAAAGACCTTGGAGACCATGCTTGAGATGATAGAAAACCACAATTAAAAAAAAAGAAGAAGAAAGAAAGAAATTAAGAGCCCCAAGGAATATCTAAGCCCATCAATCATTCCACCATCTATTTTTTTTCCAGCAGGAAGGGATTTGCTTGGGGCTGCTGTGGTTGACAGAACCGCAAAGGGGGACAGTGTGACTCAGAGTCTAGGCGAACACAGCCTCAGTCTGCCCTAGAGGGGCTTTCCCTCTGCCAGTCTGAGACAGCAAGCCTCCAATACTTTCTGACTTTTACCACATCCCCCAGCCCATAGGGAAGCAAGCAAAGAAGAAAACAACTGTCAGCAGTGAGTGAGGAATAACACCCTCAGCTTCAGGCTCAGACCTTAAGAATAGGAACCAGCTTAGCAAGGCACTTGAAATCAAACATAGAAAGACACAAATACAGTTAGAGCCCACTGGCGGGAGGTTCCTAGAACAGTCACGAGCATGCAGACAAAGTACAATTGTGTCATCAGAGACCAGGGTAGAGGGATGGGAATTTGGTTATTGCAGGGGGTTCTCACTGGAGTCCACGAAAAGTTCCAGAGATGGGCAGTGTTGACGGTCATGCAATTTAAATGTACCTCATGCCACCGGAGAGAAAAAAATGATTACAATGGCAAATGTTAGGTTGTGTAGATTTTACCATAATAATAAAAAAAATCAGCCATAAAAGAACACTTATCTTGAGGCTAAAAGGAAATTGTTTAATATTTAATAATGTTTTACTTCACTGTTTTTTTTTAAAGCTTTAAAAATCCAACTTCTACACTTGAAAGCTCTTCCTTAAAATACTGGAAGCAATTTTAAAAGGGAACCCCAAGGCACAGACTTAGTTAGGAGCCCAGGGCTCAAGGATATGGAGGAGCCCAGGGCTCAAAGATATGGAGTTAAGAGCCCAGGGCTCAAGGCTTCTCTCTGACCAGACTGGCTTGGCTGACCTCTGACCAGCCACCATGCCTCTCAAAGCAGGAACGGTGATTTTTATCTCTTTGTGAAACCTCTGACGTCTAGTGTGCCAACTGCATTCGGTTCCTAAGGTCCTTCCTTCCTTCCTGTTTGCCAATGTCTGGGGTACAGTTTTTTAGTTGTCACACTGGAAGATATGGGGAGCTACAAGCATTGATGGGAGAAGTCACAATGTTACTACACAGGACTCTCCCATGACAACTATCCCAGAATGTCAGTAATGTTAAGAAGAGACCTGTTTTCTACCATTAGAAATCCCACAGAGAGACTGGCCAGGTGGCTCAGTGGGTAAGCCGCTTCTGTGCAAGCCTGGAGAGTTGAGGTCAGATCCCTGGCACAAACGTAAAAGCCAAGTGGAGCAGCACGAGCTTGTAATCCTGTCTCCACCAGGGATGGGAGGCAGAAATAGGGAAATGCCTGGCAACTCAGGCCAGCTACCCTGGAGTTTGCAGCAGTAAACAAGAGAGACCCTGTCTCAAATGATGTGCAAATCAAGGACCAACACCCAAGATTGTCCTGAGCCCTCCACAGCATACAAATTCCACAGAAATTCAAAAGCAGGATTTCTCAGCCTTGTTTTATTCAGAGGTTATGTAATTTCTCCAAAGTATCCGGCAAAAAAAACCAGGAATAGATCTTAGACCTCTGGGTCCAAAGCCCCAGTGCCTCTCCTTGAATGAATGAATGAGTGAGTGAGTGAATGAATGAATGATCAGAGTAAATGGAATCATGTAAAGCCATAGGAAGGGGAGACTCAAGAGCCTGGCCTGAGATCGATACTGAGTAGCATGCTGGGTATTGTGTGTTCACAGACCTGTTACCCACACTCTTGGGAACAGCTTCACACACAATCAAGGGAGATTGAATAGTTGGTGGTGGGGACCTGCTCATCCATGGCACTGTCCAGACTCAGGGGTCTTCCTAGGAGTGTAAAGCTACCAGTTCCCAGAGTGGCTCACAGGAGGGCTGGTGTTTGGAGCTGCAGAATTGCACAGGTGAAAACATAGGCCAAGTCTGCTGCTCAGGTAAGGAGCCTCTGCAGAATCAATCCTCTAGGTCCTGTCGTGTAGGGACCAGAGGTGACAGAAATGGAGAATTTCCCTTCAAGGGAATGTCCCTGCTTATTTGACAAGTGCCTTCAACCCCTTTGGAAGGTAAGCAGCAGGACCACACAATTTGAAAATTAGCAATTCTCCCTTTCAAAAAGACCTGCTTCATCCTACTTGGGCTTGGAGAGATCTTTAACAAACACTAGCTTTACACTGAGGTGGATTAGGAATGGTCTGTTTCTAACCCCTATTGCTGGGTTTCCAAACTGCAGGCACCTCCCTCACCATGACTCCTCCCCCCACATGCTTCTCCACTACCCCCTCAGAAATAAGGGCCCGCACTGGAGAAATAAAAACTAGGCAGCTGAATGGGCTAATTAAGGTTATGTCTAGCAACCATCTCTACTGAAAAGTCTAAAGGATGTTGAATTCCCTCCGGCCCCAGGCATTAATTACTGCTTTCTGTCTATTCTGAGATTGTTCAAGGACCAGAAAATGGCTGCCAAAGAGAATGCCTACAGCATGCCACACTAAGGGTACTGAGCCCTGTCTGCAGGGGTAGGCACAGAAACTGAGGTAGTCAGAGCCTACCTGTCAAGTTCAACTGTGGGTCTAAGGTCATCCCCAAGGCACACTACAATTTAGTAGAAAAAATAACTTTGTTTGGCTATTACCAGTTTCCCATTAGAGTCATTTTTTTTGTATTCCAAGATCCAATACAGGAGACGAGTCACGTTTAATCATCTCCTCACTTCGTAGTCCTCTTAAGCTTTTGAAGAACCTAACAGACTTCTGTGTGCTGGTTCAGGATTTGGCAGGATGGCCCTCAATTTAGGTTTTTCTGATGTTCTCCAGATGAGTACCTACATGGAGGTTACTATGTAGAACTGGCTGGACTTGAACTCCTGTTTCAGACTCCTGGGTGACCGGAAATACCAAGTTACAGGTCTGAGGGGCAGCTATGACATTACAGCTCATCAGAGAAAATTAACGTCATGCAGATACCTTGACCTTCCTTGCCAGACTCCACCACTATCGGCTATCAGTGTTCCTTTCTTCTGTTTTGATGAGGTAAATCACCAAGTCCAGCCCATTCGGGGGGTGGGGGTGGAATTTTTATTAAGTGAACCTCAGAACTGACTCCTCAGTAAGAGACGGATATCCATGTTGAGAAAACAAAGGAAGTCAGGGTTCGGGGCTAGTCTCAGCTATCCGGTTCTGGCTGTCATCTAGTCTAGAATGTAGTAAAGAGTGCCACCTTCCCTCTGTAAGTTGCTTAGGATCACCTTCATCTCTCCACAGGGTAGGTAGGATCAACCAGACAAGGAAAGAAAAGTCCGTGGGAAAGGACTTTCAGTTGCCAGGCGCCAAACAATGACGTCAGAAGCTGACCGCCCGGGGTCCTCGTTGCCGTTCCCCACGGGCAGCCAGGCACACAGCCTGGATGTCCCTCAGTGCAACCAGCACTTGCCCACGTTTGTTTTTGCAGCTGCTGTTCCCTTGCTCTCTCTTCGATGCAAAACTTTCTACCTCATTTTGCTCAGAACTCTAATCCTGATCATGTCCGTGGTCCTTCGTCCTCCGATATGCTTGCACTGACTTCGTACATCACCTCCCGACGAAGTCTGTGACTGTGAGCACTACCTCACACATCTCATTTTTTCCTTTACACCGGCTTTTTCCCTGCAGGAAGGACAGGTCTTGCTGTGTCTTATTTCTGATTTCCTAATGCCTAGGACAGAACTCAATGAGCGGATTCACAGGAGATATTTAATGAACAAAGGCATACATGAGAATCTTATTGTTCAGTGGGGTAGGGGACAATGTCTGTAGAATGCTCTGTGCTCTTGTAGATTAGATTCACAAGCCTTCACAATAATTCTGCTTCACAGTCAGACTTAGCCTACGAGTGGATCAAGTTTTAATGTTGGTGGGTTTAGAAACAGTTTAGATAGGAGGACAACATCATGGAAATAAAGACATGGCTTTATCTTTCATGACATCTGTGCACCCTGGGCAATGACTGAGTAAGGTTTTGAGACAAAATCTGATTTCGGTAGGAAAAAGTGCTATAAGCTTAATTTTTAATGTTTAATGAGGAAACATGATACTTAAGCCATGCACATGTACAGCTATATGATATCTATATTATAAATTACATATTAAATATTGTAACATATATTCACATACATATACTGTTCCTCAACTACGGTGACTACATCTGACTTCCTGATGTACATAGAGTGAATTTAAGCACAGGTTTGAAAACGTCCTTATCTTCGCCACAGCTGGGGAATTCTATATAGAGTCAGACAATAAATAGTTTAGGCTTCGTGGACCCTGCTATGACACATTTGTGGCAAGTGATCCATTTGTCTACTAAAGGGAAAAGCAGCCATGGAGTGTAAATCAATGGCTAATAGGTGTGGTTATAGTCCAATAAGATTCCATCTGCAAAATAGGCCTCAGGCTGGATTAGGTAGGCTGTGCTCTGCCAACCTCTGAATTTCTACCTGCTACCCTTCCAATAACGTTAAAATACAGAATTTTTAAAAGATCCCTAATAAAAAGTTATTAGTCATTCTTTTCTCGTTCATTGGACAGCTTGTTCTACTATCCAGAGATTATCTCCATATTTGCATTTTCTGGCACTGTAAGAGTTATCAAAAAAAATGTCACCAGTCACCAAATGTTTCATTAATTACTGCAAACATCTTTAGAAAGAATGCCACAGTGGGTTTCTTTCACTGAGTGATTTATTTCAGTTACAATTTCTGTTTAATTAATAGGGGATTTTGATGTGACCCGCAGGGTGTGAGAACCAACAGAGTCTGCAGTTCAGTTAGGAGCAAGCTGCAAGCCTGCCCATGCCTGTCGAAAAAGAAACAAACAAACAAAAACAACTTTTACCAAAAAAGAAAAAAAGTAAGCTGGCATTTTTCAATTATGAACATCCGGCCGATCGCTCATTAAGGGTTCCAGTGAGACATCTTTAAAAGCAAATGAAAAGATAGTGGAGGAGGGGCTAAGATGCACAAGAGTAAAGGAGAGGCAACAGAATTTGGCTTCCTGATGCCATGCTTAAAAATAATGCCATCTTTCAGCTGCCTGCGTTTTGTATCTATGCCATAAGTCCTTAGAAAATCCTAAGCCAGCAAAACCATCAGGATCAACAGGACGATTTATTAGGCTATGCCTGGCACCGGATAGCAAAAGTCAGAAGACATGGTTCCTGCACTTGAGGAGCCAAGTCTGCCTTTAAGTGGCTGCATTTGAACTTCTGGCATCCTGAAAGCATTTAATCACTTATCTAAGCAATAAAGCTTATTTTCTGAGGGGTGCATTTGGAGGGAAGATGGTTGTTGTTTTCAATTACCAATAAGCAAAATGCCTCTTCCACATTTCCCAAAACACTAGGTTACATTAGTTTCAGTTTTAATATCCTGCCAAAAAAAAAAAAAGTTCCCCAAATATGACGCAAATACATCTGTCTAATATTGCTGTTCAAAATGCCACCGCATTAAATAAAATTCCATGCTGTAAAATTTTGCAAGGTGTTAAAACAAAAATGATATAATAAATATAAAACATCTGCATCTTTAACAAGACATTCGGAAACCAATTTCATTTAGATTTAAGCTTGTTTTGAAGGGTTTCTAGTTTTGAAAAGCATCCTGCTTCCAGTATATTAGATTCCCCTCCCTGCCCCCACCTCAGGCCAAACATTAAAGAGCCGGTGTTCAATCGGAGAAGGACTGGAGGGAAGAGTCCACTGTTGTTTGTTCCAAGAGGGCCCTTACATGAATATTCAGCTGGCTTCCCATCATAAAAGTAGGGGCACACACCCTCATCAGCAATCTTGCAGAATGGAATACTCACATTCACACAAAATTGTGTTAAAACAACATTAAGTTCCTGGCAATGGTTTGACGGAGACCCTCAAAAGCAGAGTTTAGCAGAGACTCTGGTTCCATGTGCCTAGGCAAGCAGCCTCTAAACAATGGAAGGACTGTAAGGACCACCCACTGCCTCTACTGAGGTGGGCTTTAGTGGAAAAGAGCAAAGCTCAAATATGATGAGGCCTCTTCCAGTCTGGCTGGGAGAGCTCAAATCTGAACATCTGGGCATTGAATCTACAACAGCTCAGAAAGGTCTCGGGTTTCCTTTCAAAAACCAAAGAAACAAAGACAAACAATATTTGAGGGGCAACAAGGGATGAGGGACAGAACCATGCATCTGATTGCTGCAACCGTAAGCATCCTCCATGGTGCCTTGTTAGGAAGAAGAGAGCTTCGATGCCTGGGTTTCCAAAAGGAAACCGACCTACTGTGACACACCTACCCCAAATACGACTTCACTGTCTTTTGATTAAAATTTCAGCTGTCATGCTGCCAAATTAGAAGTGACTTCTTTGCCTAGTTCATCACCAACAGCAAAAAGGGATCAACTGTGCTTAGAATTGTCAAGAAAAGCTAGTCAGGTGATGCAGGCATGTAATCCCTCTGCCTCAGCATCCCCTGGGGTTCAATGGAGTTGAGGCAGGAGAATGAAAAGTCCAAGGTTGAAGTGAGACACAAAGTAAGTTCAAGGTGGGTGGTTAATGACACCCTATCTCAAAATGAAAAAGCAGGAAGACCTAAGAATTTAGCTTGCCCAGCCATGAGAAAGGGTTATAACCTCAGAACCGCAGATAACCTGGTTAACTCACCTGGATTATTTTGACTTAGTTATCCCTTAAACGGTAAAATTTCATACCATCACTAAATGCTAAGATATTACATTGAAAACATATTATGGGAAAGGTTTTCTTTGTTTGTTTCCACTCCTGATTTTGCTTTTGGTTTTTTGAGAAAGTCTCACTATAGAACCCCCAGCCAGTGCCAAACTTGCTGTGATGTTTGACTCTGTCTCCAAGGTGCTGGGATTACAGGTACACACTACTACAAATGACCAGCCAAAGTATTTGGTTGAGAGAAAAAAAGCTACCCTACAGAGAACCAGATAGCAGCCTAGTACAGGCCTAGAATCCCCAAGAACTGTAACTCAAAACCTATTTGCAGAAACTGCTTCAATCAGGGCTCCACACTGCTACTCCGTGCTTTGGATTCATTATGAATGAGCCCCAGATCACAATAGCTAATTCACCTTTTCTTTTCAAACACAGGACTCAGCAGGACTGAGGGGAGGTTCTCTAGAGAGGTCATCACAGATATCCCTCTGTCTTCACCTAACTCTTCCCTTAAATCACCCCCAAAACACAGCTGCCTAGCACTTTCTTCACAAAGAAAACGGCCTGACCTCCTGAAAGCATTTGAGTGTTCAGATGGTTTTATATCATTTTTTAAGTGCTCAAAGATATTGACGCGATCTTATGAAATATTGAACAGAAAGCCTTGCGGGCAAGTCTGAAACCAGCCAACATCATTCGATATGATGCCCTATTAAAGCCATAGGTACAACTGGTTGAGAAGTGAGAAACTCAGCCGATGGTCATTTATTTGTTTGTTTACTTTCTTACTGCTACAGTAATTTCAGGCAGCCCTCCTGTTCGCCCACTTCCTCTTGGATCATGCTAGCTGAACACTGGAGGCTTCTCTGGTTTGGCCAATTATTTGCCAGTTCTCTCTTTTTGTTAGATTCCCTTTTCTCCCGTGAACAAGCAAGGGTTCTGCATTATGCACAGTGAGGAGGCACTGCGGAGCTCATCGCAGGCTATCAAGCATGGCGCCTAACACAGAGCGCATGCTCCAGATCCGAATGCATGTTTCAGTTCCCTCGCACCCGCTGCCTTTAGCCAATGTAGTTTTTCCGGTGCCCAATTAGGCCATGCCACCACTTCTTACCCAGAGCATTCTCTAGCTGAGTGAGTTGTGCCAAAAGGCACCTATCTGTTCAGACTCAAAGGTAAAGCTGTATTTGAAGTCTTATTATTTCCCTCACGTCCCACGTCCAATCCGTCAGCGAGAACTAAGCATTAATTCCAATAGATACCTCTTGTCTGACCACATTTTCCCTCTTCTTCCTATGCCGCCCATGTCAGCATCTTTTTAATCTCCCAGTAGACACCATGCGGCGACCTGAGGGATAGCTCCTGAAGTGCAAAGCAGAGCCCATTGCCCTGTTATTCCCACCCATTGGCACCTGCCAATACTACAATACTATTAATCAACTAACGAAAATCAGCTAAGTGCTAACTGTAGAGTCACAGGTCTAGGCAATCTGTATATATTAAATAATTTAATCTAAAACAACCGCTCTTATGTTCTTCCCACATCGAGGTCACTAAGACACAGTAGTAGCTAGGCTGCAGATTAAGGTACAAACTAACCTCCCCTTAGCTCTCCAGATCCCACTGCATCTCTTAACTCTCCCATGTAACTTCAGGATACTCTCCTCCCGCTGCTCCCCAGCTCTAGCCATGGGCTTTCCTGTCCACTGCTTTCTTAGACATAAATTTTGTTCAGTCTTTCTCAACGGTTATCTTACGGAAGCCACCTTGACCATAGTGATCGTGAGACAGATGTGCATGACCTTCCCTCCACACCACCATCTTGCCACCTCAGGACCTGTCACCCTTTGAAGATTCTTTGGGATGAAAAACACAGGGAGGAAGCTAGGGAAGAATCTTGGTGGTTAAGAGTGCTCACTGTTGATCCAGAGGACCCATGTTTGGTTCACAGCACCCTTGCCAGGTAGCTCACAGCCACCTCCAACTCCAAATCCAGGAATCCAAGACCCTCTTCTATCTTCCCAGGGCATGCAAACACAAACAATATATACTCACACAGACACTCAAACACACACATAAATAAAATATTTTTAAAAAAATACAGATCAGACATTGGCTCAAAGTGCTGTGATTTATTATTTATATCAGATAGTTCATAAATGCCCTTGTTTCTCAGTTTGCTTCTAACAAAAAAAAAAAAAAAAAAAGCCCAGAAAAAGAGTGGGAAGGCTGTCGAATGTTTGTGGAACTTGCTTCTCAGAAGCTTGCATGTACTCTCACCCCTTGATGAATAAGCTGCCTTCTGAACACCTCAGCAGGCTGAAAATTAATGGCATTGTAAACATTATCTCACAAAAGGGCTCATATCAACTTTTTAAAATATATATGTATTTCTCCAAATATTCCAATAATTCTTTATTTAGGTGATTCCATTCAGAGGGAACATACTGATAATAAGCTGGCTCACGCCAAAGAAAGCTTTTTGTTGGCCTCTCTGGTGCTTCTGGCTTGTTTTCTCCAGCAGCGATATCAGACTTAACCATCCAAGGCTGTGATTGATCATCTGTGTAACAGCTCTCAGTATTGAACCTGCCGTGAAAGCATTCATGACTTAAAACTCAGAGTGGACAATCACAAAAGGTTAGAGTCAAGATTAGTATTTCTAATCTTGAGGGTAGAGTACAAGCAAACCTGAGAAAATGCTAGATTTATCTCTGTTGAGAACGGGTTGACGATCCTACTGAAATATAATAGGCTAGGAAGCCGGAGGCTGCCCCATCACCCCGCTGGCTTGAGGACTGGTCCTCTCCATGAGACAACAAAACAGTGTGAGCTAAATGAATAGATTCAAGGCAGGTTGTTAAATCACTTGACTGTGCGTCTTGATAAAAGCATCACATTTAGGCCCTTAATTATTCATTGATGCTTATCCACCAAGCTGCAATCACAACCTGTGGCAGGTGCAGATTGGCCAAAGGACTACCATTTATTGAATGATCATTGTGAACCGTGCAATGTGCGGGATAATTTGCATCCTATTTTGCGTTTATTTTATTGTATATTTGTCAGAGAGGTGGGCATTCTTTATCCAAGGATGGAAGGCCAAGAGTTGGAAGTTAACCTGGGCTATATAATACAGAGTTAGGCCCTGTTTAAAAAAGGAAAAAGAAAAAAAAGAGCAAAAAGAAAGAAAGAAATGATGCTTGTAGAAATAAATGGCGAGAAAAATATAAAAGCCTGGAACCAAGGAAATGTAGGCTAAATATGAATCAAAAATGATGTCAGTCAGTCAGCAAGACAAGGGAAGACAGCACACTTTAAAATATCGCCCAAGGAAGAGAAAGGGCTTTGTCTGCTCCTTCACACCAAAGTATTCCCACACAAAACTAAAGAGAACCACACATGCCAGAATCAAGGGATTCTTCTTTACCCAGAAGCAAACTGGCTGAGCAAACTGAAGGCTCGTGGCCGCTCTACGGCGTGTTGCACACCTCCTACTGTGGACTTCAGTCATTATGGCTCAAAGTCAAAGAAGCTAAATGGTGACAGCCTAGATCTGAGTAAGGAATAATTTGCCATTTTGAGAGTGTCCCTGAGCCAATCTTTCTAGTCTACACTTTTGGAATTAATAGGCAGGGAAACATCTGCTTGCCAGCTGTGAATGTGAGTCTGGCTTCTCTACAGACATTAGATGCCCAATTGTCCAACCTCTGGAGGCAGGGAGCCAACGGGGGGGGGGGGGGGGGGAGAGGGAGGGAAGAGAGGAGATAAGGAGCGAAAGAGAAGAGAGGAGGATATTGAAAGGCAGAAGGCTAGAAGGGAGGAGGGGACGGAGGAGAGGGGGAAAGGGAGGGAGAAGGAGAGAGCACTGGGAGGGGGAGGGGAAAGGAGGGGAGGGGGAAGCAGAGGAGGAAAGGGAGGGGAGAGAGGAAAGGAGGGGGAAGGGAGGACTTTCAGAAAGTCTCAAGAGCTCACTGGGGCCCTATATAGGCCATCTTTTCCCACCAGACCTATCACCCTCATGAGTTAACCAATAAAACTGATACACCGCAACCATATAGGAAGATGTAATGTTTAGCCCCATGCAGCACGACTAGATGGTGTTAGCTTGCTTTTGTGAAGTATAACAGCATGAAATCCTGCAAAAACACAACATGGGCTGAAAGCTGCCTCCATGCTCTGACTGTAGAGAGGCTCTACACTGCCAGCCCAAACAAGGTTGGAACAGTGCAGGTCAGAGTATGGATGGCCCCAGCCACCTTGCTCAACCCAGCTGATGACATGGAACAGTCCCCTGGCTGAGAAAGGGTATGGCCAGGGCATGGAGCATTCCTGTATACTTCAGCAGCTATCTAAAGGGACACTTTTCACGTCTGCCTCTTTATTGTTCCCCAAAGTCAGGAGCCACCGTATCTAAGCGTTCCGCGGAAGTCTGCAAAAGAAAGCGCTACAATGTTACAAAAACCTCTCTACCCTTGCTTCCTTCTCCAAGCCCTGCCTTGTCCTCTACCTAACCCAGCCCACAAATGGATAAGGGATGCCAGCTTGCTTCTATTCTCCTTCAATTTAAGACAAGAAAACCAAAGCCTAATCTAATGGATGAAACTAGCCTACCTTGAGGTGAACGTGTAGACTTCGACGGTCCAATATCTGGTTTCTAGCCCTAGTCAGTTTTGAAATTAGAGGAATCTCTGTGTAAGAAAGGGAATGCAGATGCAGAGGATATTGGAGAAATTAAATGAGTTTATCTGTCCAAAAAAATGGTAGTGACAGTCAGAGCTGTTAGGGACAGCCATCATTGAGGATGACAGTCATAGTTTCTCATTTTGCTGCTCCCTTTCTAAAATCTACTTCTGCCTCTTGTAGTTCACAGTCTGCTGTAAAGATTGATATCAAAACAACAGGAACATGCTGACACTAAACGAAACCATGGGTGGATTACATACGCCTGCAAGGTGGGGATGGGGTGGGGGTGGGGTCCTGAACCTGGAACAGTGATGGCATTTGACAGAAAATGACTGGAGGGGAACCAAGGAATTATCTCCTTTTAAACATTTTTGGGAGCTGGCTCGTCCTGTTACTTTCAGAGAAAGAAGACTGAAAAGCTCTTCTGTCAACTACTTTACTTGGGGGTGAGGGGGGGAAACGGGGGTGTGATAGATCCATACTGAACATTGCCCTGCAAACAAGGTAAGTTCCCCACAAAACTGACCCCCCCAAGCCACCCCACCTCCATCCTGTGAAGAGGACTAGTTAGAATGAGAATAGGGCAGGACCGTTCGAGCTCTATATTTCATTAAGATCTGCACCCTTTGCTGAACCATGAATTCGAAATAATTTAGGTGATACATATAAATTTAATTTCTTTGTTCAAAAAAAACCCCACATCTGAAATGATCCCCTGCAAATGTAAGGCTCGGGCAGAGATCTACAAAATGAGTCTCCTTCTAACTTGTCCACACTGTGTGGAAATAATCTTCAAGGGAAGGAATAAACCTATTTTAAAAACAGCTGAGTCCTTTAGATCATATACCCTAACCAATTTATGGAGATAAATGGAATTCAGCATTAAAGAAATATCTTTTTCCATTTCTCCAGAAAATGTAAATGCTGGCTGCAAAATAAGCAGAGGGTAAGGAGGAGAGAAAAGAACAGGACAAAGAAATCAAGAACAGAGCAGCACAGAAACCCAAAAAACCTAGCTGACGGACTCCTGAGAAGTCACAGCATTGGCCCCCACCTCCGATTCCCGCTGACACAGCAGAATGGATATGGTAGCGTCAGAGAGGTGGCCAGAAAAATAGGGTCCCTTGCCTTCCCACCATCAGGAACCAGAAAAGAGAAACGTAGTCTATCTTCTCTTAACCTCTCTCTTCTCTGCTTCTGTCTGGTACTCACACTAACTCCCAAAATATAGTTACTCTGACATTAAAGCTATGCTAATTACCAGGAGTCAGAAGAAAGAGCAAGAAAGAGATAACCAAGTAATACCGTGAGTGATGGCTTCTGTCCTATTAATATAAATGAATACAAAATACTTTTTTAAAAATGCATTAGGCAGATATTGGCTTATGATGAGGTCAATATCACGATTTATTTAACTCTGGGGACAATAAATCTTGATATTGACTAAAAACATAAGTCAATATGTGTACTGTTGTGTGCATTCTATTACAAAAATGAGGTTTTTAACTTTAATGGCCACTTTCACAAAAAGGAAAAATAAGATCCTCAAATTCTACCCACCCCACAGTGGCTGGGAGCAGGCTCTCTCACCCATGTTAGTTGGTCAGCAGGTCAATCAGTTAATGAAATAGGTTGAATTATTGGTCCCAATGTTTCACCTTTCGTATCCACAACCTTTGATGTTTCTTCTGCACAAGTCCACTTTAGGGCTTGGCATGTGATCGCTTAGCCAGCAGATTGTGAACTGAAGTTTGTCTCTTCACAGGCTGGTCCTTATGTTCTGCTGTTCTCTCAAGTCTCTGTCCTGGTGATTAGATGAGTTACCTTCAAGTTAATGCTGAATGTACAAAAAAAAAAAAAAATCCATTTGGAGCAGACCCAGAGCCCGGTATGAAGCTCATCACCCAGAGATCTCATCACCCAGAGATCTCATCACCTAGAGAGATCCACAACCGGAAGCAAATCCATATAAATCTAACCTCAGTTAGTGTCTCCAGGCAACTTACCCATGTGTGGAAAGCTGCCTGTGAAGATCACTGTGACTCGACAGCTGTTATGCAGCAGTAGGTAACATACAAAGTTAGCATTGAGGATATATACCCACACTGCAAGAAAGCCTCGAGATGAAAGTGTGTAGGCTATCTCCCCAGCCCCTCAACCTGAGACCTTAACCTCCTCTCTTCTACATACATCCAGAGGCTGTGCTCAGTACCTTGCCAGTTTCCAAGAAAGATATGTTAATTCCAAACAATCAGGGAGCTGTCCTGGGTTGCACGCAGCATTCATTAACCTCTAGGCCAAGCATCTTGCTTTCCCCCATGGCCTTCCTCAGCTGTACCAAAAAGGATATGTTTTTCTATTCTTCCAACCCAGCAACCTGCTCCCAGTTACTCTCTCCTCCTCCCAGATCAGTCTCAAGATCTTCAGTTCCTTTCCCATGGACCCCACTGAAAACCCCAGCCATGCCCTAGCTTAGACTCTTACACTCCCATTGTCTAACTCAAGCTCACTTGATTACTCGCCAATATTGAACCCAGATCAGCAAACAGATCTGTTCTCTTTAGAAGCAGCTGTTTGAGAAGGCTCTTCAGTGTTTGGGACCCCATTACAGTGACCATGAAACTCTCCAGAGTGAACTGTGCTTGTTTAATTTTAAGCAGGCGTGCAACTCTGTCGTTGGGGTGTGTCAGCCATTGTCATCTCGAAGTCAGAACAAGTAAGATGACCCAAGCCAGACTTTCACAAGACTGAGTGTACTATATTCTCCAGGAGACTTCTCCTGAGAGGGTTCACAGGACCCCCACCCCCACCCCAGGAGATATGCATGCTTGGCAACTGTTGGCGTTGAGGATGTAGCTGCTCATACGTCGCCTATGTTGTAAGGAGCAAGCTAGACTGCTGTGGAACCAATTCTTTGGTCTGTTGTCCCCATCTTTATTTGTGACAAAGAGAAGTAGACTTCCCAGACAAGCCATGCTGACAGCATCCACTTTGGGTTTTTTCAGTAGGTTTTAACTAAGCAGTCAATTAAACCTAAAGACTGGGAATAGAGCAGAGAACAAAGAGGAGAAATACTTAGAATGTACAAATCAAATACCAAGAGGGAAGATTTAGAGGTGTGAAGGACTCCAAGCCCCTTCTTTTCCTGAAGACTTGAAGGTAATTTTACTTTAAAAATGAGATCTTTTTCTCCTCCAAATTCAAATTGTTATATTCTTTACAGCCCAGTATACTCTATGTGCAATAAGTTTAAGTCATTCATGTTTTACATTCCAAACATTCTATGTAAAGAAGAAAACTACTTGCATTTTATTGTTCTCTTTCCTCACCCTTCTGGAGTGTAGGGGAAATAGGGGAAGGGTGATTTCCTACTTTGTCTTCAAAATTATTCTGATGTCATAGTGCTTTGAAGTGCATGATAAAACTATAACTAGGAATGTTGGCAGAGGGTAGGGAAGAACCCCTGAGACATCAGAGGATGCTTATAGACCCAACAGTGGCAGCCCTACATGCCCCAGGTCTCTGATTGGTGAAATAACATACAAGAAGTTTCAGAGACTGATCACAGTCATAGCTGAAGAAATCCTTCTGTTGAGATCTATAGATTTCTACCAAATCGACATGTCTTCATACATCCCCATCCCCTGTTAAGAAAGGTCTTATGCTTACTTTTCTGCAGGATAGATCTGGGATAGGCAAGTCAGTGATGGAAGAGTCCGTGAGAGCCGGTTGACAGACACTGCTACTGCACCACTGATATTCATTTCCTGACTTGATTTAAGAAAACGAAAAGCTCCCAGTTTTTGCTGGGTGCATGGATCACTAGCTGAACTCTCTACTTCCTAGACGTTCCTGAAGCTGAGAGGGCCACGTGATTATGTTCTATGGACAGTATCTAAGCAGGTATCATACATGTCTGCTCCGGACACACATGCTCTTTGCCATTGCTCCACTCCCTCGCCATCTCTTTTTACTAGACATGGTCCCAACTGCACATGAATAGTATACCTGAGTATCCGCTTTAGCTGGCACACCACAGAGACACCTGCACATACACACACACACACACACACACACTCACACACACACTCACACACTCACACACACTCACACACACTCACACACACTCTCTCACACACACACTCACACACACACTCTCACACACACTCACACACACACTCACACACACTCTCACACACACTCACACACACACTCACACACACACTCTCACACATTCACACGCACACTCACACACACGCGCGCTCACACACACACACACTCACACACACTCACACACACACACACACACTCACACACACACACACACACACGTTTATACCAATACTATTTCATAATAGACAAGATACAAAATCAGCCTAGATCTGGCTAACAGATGAATGAAGAAAATGTGCTTTACATACACAATGGAGAAATTATTCAGCCAAAAAAGAAAGAAATTATGTCATTCACAGAAAAAAGAAAAACAGATGCAAGTGAAGAACATTGTGCAGACTAATTAATCTGGGCTCCGAAAGACAAATATCACATTTTCTCTGACATGAGAGATCAAAATTATCAGAATTCCCTATGGAAGTAGAATGGGACTATTTGAGAAGAGACAGGAGTGAGGAAAAGCTGGTGAGAAAGAAGAGAGGTTAACCAAGTGGTAGATACCAGCAAAGTACACCGTATGTGAACGTATGCAGGAAATGTCACAATAAAGCCTGGTGTCTGATACATTAGCTTGAAATTGTTTTGGATGGCTGAGGCTTCGGAGACTGAGACTCAGCACAAATGCCCAGAGGTTTGTAGGTGGAGACAACAGCATCTTGAACACTTTGCTGGTTCTGTCATAAATACCTTTAGCCAAGGTCAGCTAAGCAAAGAGATCTTAATTTATCTGTTTATTTATTCATTCAAACATTCAATAAACATTTATGAGCACTTTGTGCTCTGGACTAGGAAAACAAACGTGAATAAAAAAGACTTTTTTCCCTTCGGAATCAGGCAAACACATTAACAGTTATTTCCCAGAGCTTCAATATACGAAAAAGAAATCAGAGGAGGAAGGTCACATAGACCTCAAAAGGTGAATTTAAAAACAACTAGCTTTAAAAAATGGTTTCAAATAGGTCTAATGCAAGGCGCTGCTTAAACCGAACAAACATAAACTCATTTACATAAGTAAACGTGTTTGCACAAAACACATGGGATCTCTTAAAGAGGTCAACCGACAGCGGACCAGACCTCACCTTTCAGCCAGTTTACTTTTCGTGCCAAAGTCTAGAGTAACCTCACCATGTCTAAACACACAACTGCTCAGCAGCACTGTTACTTTATGCCTTGAGCAAGGGTGTCCCCAGAATGTACCATGCTTGCAGCTGTGGAGCAGGCTAGGCTTTCCACACTGAAGTAGATAATTAGCACCTGTTAAAACCTCAAGCAAGAGAGACCTACACATTTAAAAAACAACTTACAAATTGATGAGGCAAGCCTACATCCTAGAAAACAGACGATGTGTATACCGGCACGCTTTTCCAGGACAGAACAGGAGATAGCATGGCGAATGTGGGATTCAGTCAGGGAGCGTGGGGTATGGGTAGAGACAAGTGTAGAGCCCGGCTTCTCACCTGTATATTTGTGACTCTTTTTTTCCCCCAAGGAATTTTTATGCAACCCTAGGTGCATAAGCATATTATTTAAGTATATAAGTCAAACATTTATTGATAAGTCATAAAGTAATTTATTTTGGAGCAATGTTTGGTGTACATATCATTGTATCATTTATTAGAGGTTAAAGAAAATTTTTACATAAGGAATTAAAATCTCAGCTAGATATTTATATTGCAGGATGTAGAACACATCTTCAACATTTTTCCGAGACAGTCAATATTTTGATGTTATAACTATCAATGCTGAGTATGTCCTTTTAAATAGGTAGCACAAAATAGCAAAAGTTTGTTTAGGGCCATTTCAGAAATTGCTGGAAATTCTGTCCCAATCCCAAGCCAAAATTTACTTAATGATTTTTTTCTTTGTAATGAAACTCAAGTCAGCAAGTCAAATAATATATTTTAAAATCAAATATTCTGAGTCAACTGCAATCAAAAGACTTACTAATTTGATAGATGCCCACTGAGTAGGAAAATATCGAAAACCTTGTTTTATATAATTAAATCACTATGTTTCTATAAACACGTAAGACTTTGTATAGGCAATAAAATCCCTGGAAAGAATATATGTGTATTAGACAAGACTCTCAGATCTGAGCAGGTGTCTAGGCAACTGGTATTGTATAACATGACACTATGCAAAGTGACTGTGTTGTGTGTTCAGAAGCAAGACCGTAGTGAAGTCAAATGTTGAACCATAGAAGAAAACTGTCAGAAACACTCTGGATTTATTGCACACTTGATTTTGAATTAGTGTTTGGTTATTGAGACATTTAGAAATGTCTACTGTTGGGCTGGAGAGATGGCTCAGTGGTTAAGAGCACTGACTGCTCTTCCAGAGGTCCTGAGTTCAACTCCCAGCAACCACATGGTGGCTCACAACCATCTGTAATGGGATCCAGTGCCCTCTTCTGGTGTGTCTGAAGACAGCTACCATGTACTCATATACATAAAATAAATGAATAAAATCTTTTTAAAAAGAAAAAAGAAAAAGAATTGTCTACTATTGTCAGATTCTCTGTGATTCCCCATGTCCAGTTACAGGATGCCATAGGGAGTCTCAACCCAGTTTTGGAAACTGTGGTATAGAGGAAAAGCTTCACAGCCAAAGTAACTCCATTAAGTAGATGTATAGATACAGGATGTAATCAGACAGGATTATCCATGGAAATGAAAGAAAAACTGTGCATTCTTAAAGCTGAGGCAGGAGGATCTAGAATTACCTAGCTGCCATAAAAGTCTAAGGATCTCCTTCCACCAGAGATGCTATCCCTGCTCCAGGCCCAGCTGGGTCACCTGCTGCAAACACTTGACACAAGCCAGTTGTTCCCATGCACTCCCGTCCTGCCTGTCATCTCTCAAAAACACCCAGATGTACTGTACAGCCAGTGGTCCTAAAATAAAGCCAATCTAAAGGGTTAGTTGTAATGGTATACACCCTTCATCACAGCAATTGGGAGGCAGAGGCAGGTGGATCTCTGAGTTTATAGCTAGCCTAATCAACATAGCAAGTTCCAGGCCAGCCTGGTCTACATGGTGAGTTCCAATCCAGGTTACATAGTTGACACCCTGTCTCAATAATTAATTAATTAATTAACTAATTAATTCAAAATCCGTTTCACCAACCAGTTTATCACCTTCCAATATACAGGACTAAGGTAAGAGCCTTAAAAAGACTACCTATCAAAGAGAAGCTAGCAAACCCAAATATTGTTGGTTTCTCTCAATGAAAAAAAATATTACAAAGTGATGACTCAATTAGGAAGGATTTCCCCCACCCCCCATAATTGATAAACCAACAAAACCAAACACAACAGCCTTGAAAAGTCCACATTCCTTTCTTACTGAGCAGGCCTCCGTTAGTGACTGTAAATCACTTTTCTGAAACAAAGCTCTCTCCAAGCAGAACATGCCACTGCTTTGTGCCCCTGCAAAAGAAGCTGCAAAGAATGCAGCAAGGGGAAGGCCCCTTCCCCCTCCCTCGCTCCCAAGACAGTGAGGTGACCCGGATGCAAGGGCGGGAAGAAAAGGCCCTTTCAGCACTCAGCCTTTCTCTCTGTCTTTCCTCCCTCACACCTTTAAGGACCTCCCTTAGAAGGAACATGGAAGTTGTCCTTTGGTGGGAAATTTGCATGCGGATTGGCAGCCAGTGTAGCAGCTCTCAGATTAGAGCCATCCCACTGCACACTAAAAGGCACAAAGAACACGAAGTGCATTTCCATCCGCCCTGCCTTTCCAGGCGGTGCATCACCAGCCGCTATTGATGAGCGCTTGGAACAATACCAAAATGCAGTGTAAGATCAATCCTGCTGTTTACTCCGTTGAGCTAAAGGAACAAAGAACAGAAGAAAGGCTTAAACCCGGCCATCGCAGAGGCGCAGAGTGGAGGATGAAAATACGCCTCATAGGCAGTCGCACAGAGTAAATGTATTTTGAGAAGCAGCAGTCCCGGCTGAGATAAAAACCAACGATGATTTGTATTTTGTGCTGTATCTTCAGGGGATAAAAGCACTTCTAGCAGATAGTATTGGAGGCAAACTTGAAATACTGCTGCTCCTTGCCAAGGAGAGAATAAAAACTCCCTAATTGCTGAGGAGTGTTAAGTATCTGCTTGTGCATGCCTCTCTCCTCCCGTGGAGAGGCAACTCAACCAGGCCTTCCTCTTAACTCCACAGGCCCCTGCTCCCCAACAGTTGGCTAGGGCTTGATGTCAACAATGCAACAGGATACTGGGTCTTACTTGGATAAGTACCAGAAACTGTAATTTGTGGGATTATTTCTCTTTCAGCCTTTTAAAAGTCATTTCGAATGGGGAGCCCGGCATTTTCTTTGCTGCCAAAATAAAAGTGAGGGTATGCTTGACTAGAAACAGAAGGGATGAGAGGCTAGAAGCAGAGATAGAGCTTAAATGCAAATGTTTCTAGAAAGAGGAAGAGGGATGCAGCCATGACAGCAAGGGAGGCATTTTCTTTCTTCTCTTTCTTCGTGAAAAGCTGTCACAGCACACTACTTCCCCATTTGGTTAACCCATGTGGCACTGGCCATCAGCAATGACAGAGTGACCCAGGTGAAGGAAAGAGGAACAGATACAGGAAACACACTGGCCAGAATGGGTACATCTTCTCAACTCAACCATAGTGAGACAGCTTGCATGACTCAAAGACCAGCTGCTTTAGCTCTTAGCAAGACAGAGCCTGCTAAGGCAGACCAGGCCCCGACCCTCACTTACAGCAATGGATTCAGGAGGAGACCCAGGACACACTTGTGCTTACTAAGTGTAGTGCCTTTGGATCTCCCTTAGAAAATGTCCCTGACTCCTTCAGCAAATCATTTGCTCCCAAGATAGGTAAGCCTCACTGCCATAGTCTTCAGTAGATACTAACACGTCTCTTCAGACACAGAGGCAAGTGAACAAAGATGATATGTATTTTAAGCCTTGCTGCTGTCTTCTGGGTATTTGTGTGTTCTGTCTGATCCTTAAATATCCATTTCTTTGGAAACCCAAGCCCTCATTCAATCTTTGAAACTGTCCCATTACCTGGCACATATCCGTGCCAGTTGCTGGAAAGTTGATCTGGGTACCGATTCTCCTGGCCCGGTGAGAGACATTAAAGTCCTGAGCGAAGTATTCACTGTCAAGGATGGTAGCATTTTTGTTATTTAGTTGTTCAGACAGAAGTATAGAACAACCTCAACTGAGCAACCAGAATCTCCATCATAGAATGACTCAGTTTGCCACATCTGTAAAGTAGGTGTGAGATGTTAATTCACAGGGAAAGAAAACACATGATACAGTAAGGATGTGAGTCGCGCTCACCAGACTACAGATATGCACGTTGCCGTAACTTGTATTTACATAGGCAGGTTAAAACAATAACAACAACAGCCTGAGACAATGTCTCTATATATAGATAGTCAAATATCTAGAAATTTTAAATGAATACATGAAGCCGGGCAGTGGTGGCGCACGCCTGTAATCCCAGCACTTGAGAGGCAGAGGCAGGCGGATTTCTGAGTTCGAGGCCAGCCTGGTCTACAGAGTGAGTTCCAGGACAGCCAGGGCTATACAGAGAAACCCTGTCTAGAAAAAAAAAAAAACAGCAATGAATACATGCTAGCAATTATCAAAATATTTTGTAAATAGTGAGTCCTTCAGTTTTTCATTTTTTTTCTCAAATGTTTGTGAGACACGTGGACATACAAGCCCAAAACTTATGAAGGAGGTTTTCTTCCAAAGAACAAGTACAAGTTTTAACATTAACAATAAAATACACATCAAGAGTCAAAGACATTTCTTGTTGTTCATATCGTCCAAGCAGACACACTAGACACACAGAGAACATTAAAGAAGACTCAATTTCAGTTGAAAGGTCTCATAATACAAATTAGAAAGTTACATGCTAAATTAAATAGACACAATTTAAATTAGATGAACAACATCATCAGATTTCTCAGGTTCATTCCCAGCAGGGTCTAGAGGAAGATGTTGCTCAGAGGTCCCAATACACAAAGGGGTCTGGAGTTCCCCCGTCAATAGGTCATTTCTTAGATCTATTGTATACATACTATGTCCAAGTACTGACCCTGGGATTTCCAGAGTGGATATAGGATGAAAATAACCCTGACTTCATGAGGAGGAGGTTGGGGGAAAGTTACAATTTCATGAAAATTGTAAATCTGGGGCATCTCAGTTTGATTAGAAATTCCCAGTTCTTTTCCAGCTAGCCCTTAAAAAGTAGCATTTCCTACCTAGCTTGTTAAACTCCATGTTCTCCATATGAAAAAAAGGAATGGGCCTTGATATTTTTCCCCAAGCCAGAAGAGCATCTAGATATATTCTGATGCTCTTTGGGATGAAAAGGGGATGCTCTCAGAGACCAAGGCAAATGGGTGCATGGCTCATCCAAGGTCGTATTAAGTTAGTGCACAAGCAAGACCAAGACCTACTTCTGACGTATAGCTCCTCCCACTGCCTCCCCCTTGGGCTACACCCCTTCTGACACTGGTGTAATGTGAACACAGATGCAACTGTGGTAGAACCTTCCCCTGATGAATAAAAATTTCAAGGGACCAATCCCTGGGCGAGAAGAAGGCGGGACTTCTGAGTTGAAGAGAGGAAGAGGGGAGGCAGGAGAAAGAAACTTTCTTTTGGATGGGAGAGAGCATGGAGCCACAATGCAGGCAGCCGGAGGTGGTCAGTTTAAGTGGCCGATCCGCCACCGCAGGATGTAACATAGAATAGCTTACAAAATTAGGATGCTAGTTTCTGTACCCAGCGATTGTGTTGCCTGTTGATTCTAAACTAAGATTGTGTAGTGTTTTCCTTCACGAGGCGACTCAACTGGGTTCCAGAGAAAGATATGGTGGCAGGGCACCCCAGCCAGCCATGGGAATTTGGAAGCACGGGGTATGGGTGGCAACAGCCCACCACGGGAATTTAGCAAGCCAGGCTGAGAGATTTCGGAGCTCTGAGAACAGGTAAGCCTGTCTGCCGGTAGCGTGGATTACCTTTTAATATTTCACGCAACACTTTACCAGTGAGGCCATGCCAAGTCCAGCTGGGGCTCAGGAAGCTCTTCTGGAGTTAGGCCTACTAAAATAAGACCCATTGTCAGCACTGCTGGAACGTAAGAGACCTGTTTACAGCCTACAACCCTACGGAGACTGCCACACCCCACTGTAAAGTTCTAGAAGCCTCTGAACATCTCCCTTCCCACTGTGTGAAGAGCTTCTCCCAGATCCTTACAGATCATAGCTTACAAGAAAAACAAAGAAAGCATCTTTAGTGTTTCAGCCAAGATCTACTGAGTGATGGCTAGGAGTTAAGCTCTGTTTAGGAGACAGAGCAGAAGCCACAGGCCCCTCCTGGAGTGTACCTTCTAATGAGACTAACTAGAGAAATCAATGCACACATAAACCCATTTCCATCTGTGGAGACTGCCTAAGGAGATCTGGGTAGGGAGAAGAAAGCACTAACCATCTACCCTGTGCCATATACCATGTCAGTCTCCTTTGAGTCACTGTTAATAATGACAACCAGTTATGGGTGCTTAAAACGCCTCAAGAAAGCTGCTAGGTTCTGTGTGTGTGCACATGTCCGTGTGCACATATGGTAGTGGTGTGCCTGTCTGTGTCATGGCTAAGGTTAAAATCCAATGTGTTTACAAGTTCGTGGGCATACAAGGTAGTGGTGTGTCTGCCTGTGTCAAGACTAAGGTTAAAAGCACACCTTCTCTGGCTTCTTTTCACTTTATTTACTGAGGCAGGGTCTCTTGCTGATCCCAGAGCTCATCAATTTGAGTAGTCTAGCTAGTCAGTTTGCCTAGGAACCATATATCTGTCTCCTAAATATTGAGATTACAATGGGCCACCATGCCTGCCTGGCTCTTATGTGGGTGCTGAGGGTCTAAAGTCCACTCCTCAAGCTTATGTGCAAGTACTTGATGCACTGAGTCATCCAGCCAGACCCAGTGCCAGGTTCTTACCCTTGTAATAATTTTGCAAGTTGAATCACATGAAAGTCCAATATTCTAAAGTCACATAAAAGTACATTACTCACAAAGGATAGCCACCAGAGGTCCTACCACCGTTAAGTAGAGAAAGGAGGATCTGAACTCAGATCACACATCACATTCTCCTCTCTACCATGTGACATCAGTTTTAAGTTACATGGATACACAGAGTATTACAGAAGGGTAGAAATGTGCCAAGCCTGTGTGACTCAGTCTGAGCCATGGCATTAAACTCTGACCTTGAAGCCACTAATAAGAGTATTTCTAAGAACCTTGGATCAAGGACATCAATTTGTACATCAAACAATGCATGCTGGGGATAATCAATAGCCTGCATCTCTCAGGTTGACTCTTAAAGGCTGCTTCACAATGGTGGGGTTACAATCGGGTCCAAGGCTGAGTGGTCCATAATCAATTAGTGACTATGGCTGGGGCACAAAGAGAGGACATATTTGCTATGTATGTGCCATCCCTGAGTCTGACTCAGACCCTTATGGACTCAGGTGTAAGTCCTGGATCTTGGACAAAAATGGATCCAGTCTGAGACCGGGCTTGGTTAAATGCATTCAAAGTCAATGAGATCTTTGTGCTTGTCTGAGAGTGTACTGGGTGTCCTTGGGCCTGACCATGATTCATGTGAGGGTCTCAAGTCCAAGGAATAAACTGGAATGTCTTTGAGTTGTATTCTGCCCCAAACAGCCTTGGCTGACACAATCTCGAAACCTGGTGAGGCAGTTCCTCAGTTATTGTAGTGATAACACATTTGTAATTTGACAGAGGATTACTTCTTACTAAATTATTCATGTGCAAAGTATATTAAAGTTGCAACAGGATGTACTGTTACTCACTTCCAAATAGTCCAAAACTTTAACATAAAAATAGTTTCTTCTGTAAGCACAAAAATCTAAAATAGAAGGAAGATGTAATCGGTGTTTTCTATTCTAACTCTCATGGGCAGACCTGAAAAACACCCATCTCCACCAGCGCAATGTTCCAGGAAGACCCAGAACACAGGTGATCTGAGCCATGTAGAGCACTCAGTTAAGTCACTGCAAGGGGTTAGGAGACGAGACGGCCTCAGCTAAGGGAACATCAGCCTGTGGTTAGCATGTCTTCCTCTCTATCTTCTCTAATCCTGGAAATCTCTCGGATTACTTACAAGACAGAGACCACCTCACAATCTTCTGAAACTCCAACCTTATCTAGCTAATTCCTGATATTAGTGTTTTCCACAACAGTCAGTTACAAGGATGGGGAGATTCTAGCTGTCTTCCGACTGTGGCACAGGCACGGAGGACATAATCTTCAGATGGGAGACCTTTCTCCTCAGACAAAGGACTATTTCTTCCTGTGCAGTGGGAGACATTAGCCCTTCTGTTATCCTCTGTTGTGGAAGGTAAGCATCCCAGGCTTTGGAGACAGGGATAATTACGTGGGGATTTACAGATAGGGGGGAGGTAAGGATGGAGGAGCCAGAAACCTGGCCGTCTGACTCTGTCACTGAAGCATCATCCTCTTGCTCAAAATGAGCATAGCTTCGGCACTGACCTCCCCTCCCTCCAAAGGCAAATCTTAGTTGTGAAAGGAGGTCTGTTAAAAATGATTCCCTTAGCCTGAAATGCTAAAACTTCCAAGAGCTTTTAGCACTTCCTGGCTGGCACACGAGTACAATTGCCAGGCAGCCGTCCTCACAGACTCTGCCATCTTCTTTTCACTTTGTGACTCAGACAGTCGGGGAGCAAGCGTGCAGTCATTTCACAGCCAACTCGGGTTGCAAAAAAGAAAAGAAAAGAAAAAAGAGAGAAAGTAAAAGCAGAAGACCCACTGTTTGGAGAATCCAGGCAACCACCAATCCATCTGCTGCGACCACCGGGCCTCTCGGAAGCCTCATTTCAAGGGCAGACTATCAGAAAGGGGAGAGGTGTAAAAGGCGCAAAGAACAGACGCTGCCATCCAAGGTGGGGTGTCTCTGTGGGCAGGCTTGTTTCCAGTTCAGTGATCTGAGCTGAAACCAGGGCATGAGCATCCTAAAGAGCTTGTACAAAGCCATCTGCTCCAGAGAGCAAAGGGACACCCTGCCCTTGTCTAAGTGCATGGGGAAAGCTTGTCAACCTCTCCACCACCTGGAGCTTCTGTAGTGCCTGGTGGACTACTGTGGCTTCCTTAACCATAAAGGGAGCAAGGCTGTGGGGGTGGGAACACTTCATGACTCCCAGACCTCTAGATGCATTTCAGAGTGCAACTCTTTTTGCCATCATTTGGGTTGGTTGGCCAGTTGGTCCTCAGTTAGTTGATTGGCTTGACCCATCTTCCTTTGTAACTCTTGTAACCAGATGTTAAGACCATGCATAAGAAAAAGCCAGGGTATAAGATTCCTCAACAAATGCTACATCGGAAATCATTATTTTACAGTAGAGAATGCTTGTGTTTATGGCTATGTTATAAGAATAAAGCCAAACAAACAAAAGCCACCTCTCTCTGTACTCTGCAGCTCAACAGAAGAACGAGACCTACATCCTCTGTAGACTATTCTAAGACACTGGTTGAACATGATCCTGACCACTGTCCAGGGAAGGACCGTCTTGAATGTGTGCTTCTCTTATGCACATTTTAAATATATTTCATTCTTACAATTGTTTTCAATATTGTTTACATGAAAGCACATGTGTAACAATGCAAATGACTCAGAGCATCTGTGTAGCACTGACCGCACTGGCTGGGCTGTGCATCCTGAAGGAGAGACTCAACGGCACTTGTGATTACTTTCCAGAATGCACGTGGAGAATGCTATGACCAAAAGCACTGAAGTACAGGCAGCTCCAACATTCCAGCTACATTTTATCAAGATGGGGCCTGTGAGAAGCTTCCTCGGGTAAGAGCACTTTTCCCACACATCTGACAACCTGAAGCCAATCCCAGGAAGGAGAGAACCAACCGAAAGTTGTCCTCTGACCTTCACACATTCACTGTGGTATGCACCTGAACTAAGATCTCCCAACATGTGCACATGTGCACACACAAAATAAACTTTACCCAAATGCCTGGACTTGGAGGCAAGGAAGAGAAAAGAGGGGTGAGGGAAAGAAGAATGGTTCTCAGCACATAACAGATTTTCCATTTTTTGTCCCCTTTGTCTGACAGAGCTACTAGGCATGGGCAGAGCGTTCCACCATATGGCTACACTTTCTATTAATGTTCCTCCAGTTCCCCCTCTCCCTCTCTCGTTCTCAAAAATTTCTTCCTATATCCCCATACTCTTACATAATTTCACATTTAACGTCCAAAGTTACTCTTTTATCCAAAGCACTGAACAAGAACCCAGAATAATCTTAAGAATGACCCACCTGAGCAATACGGAACTGCTATTCCACCCTTGGGAGGCTGACGCAGAAGGATGATGAGTCCAAGGCCAGTCTGACCAACACAGCAAGACTTTATCTCTAAACAAAAACGTATACATTTTTCCTCTATAAACATGCTCCTTCTTCACACCCACAGTTTTCCTTCTAGGTCTCCCATCCCACGTGACAATGCATTGTAAGTCTTGACTGAAAGCTACTAGCTTCTCTCCAAAGATCCTCCATGGGCTCAAGTTGGACCCCACCATCAGTCAGCATAGATGCTGCCCCCCCCCAGATAAGTATGACAAGCATAAGCTAGGATCAAAGTTATCATCAATAATAATTCCATGATCCAGCCCCTGGCAGGCTGGGGGTGATCTGGAAACACACATGATCATCACACATGAAGCTCATGATACATGGGAGAAAGATGGTCCTTAACTGGTCAACTCACTGTCAATCATTTCTGTCCCAAAATCTCCAGCTCATTCCTGAGAACCAACACCTCAGGGTCCTCTCTTCTCAGATTCACCTTCACTTTAAAGGAAACAGAAAGATGGGTGTAGCTCTTGCCACTGACATCAAGGCTTTCTCCTTTGACCTGTGGCTTTATCATTAGTTTGTCCTGTGATTTCTTGGGCAATCCCCATAGTATGGTGATGGCATGGCTGTAGAACTCTACTAGGTGCTCAGTGGTGAGAACTCAAAAGGTCTTACAAGAGTGATTCCATCTAGTGTGTACTAAAGCCACGTGGCAGCACCTGAGAGCTAACACAGAGCCTGATCTGCCACCTCTGGTGGGGCGTTAGTAAAATGGTGGTAGTGCCCAGAATGTAACTCAGCTTTTCTCCCATTCAAGAGAAGGGAGGGAGCATGTGAGGTCAGCTCAAGCCAACCACACATGCTAGGGCCAAGCACACCAAGACTCCCACGCACCCAGTCCCTCCTTCAACACTGTGTCCTGGATCCTCCTGCCTCAGGTAGCTACAGCATCTTGATAGTGCCATATGCTTGCTCAGAAAAGCCATTGCCTGTGACAAGTCTCTATGTAATGTCCCCTGCACAAGCCACAAAGTTCTGGCTTTAATAAAACTGCCAGTAGCTTCCCTCATCTCTACATGTGTAGAAAGGCTCCTAGCCTTTCAACATTCAAAATAAAATTCATCATACCCCTTTTGAGTTCTGAAAATATCCACCATCACCTTTAGGAGAAAATGGAGGATAAATTATGTTAAAATTGGGAAGAGGATTAATAGTATCTACTAATGTGTGACCTCCAAAATACTAGATTAAATGTTTTGAATGCGAACAAATCCATGTACCGGAGACCCAAGAGCCTTGTTACTTTTAAATCATCAGCTACTCTGCTTCCTGTGAGAGCGGAAATCCAGCACAGCATACCAAACTCCCCCACCTAGCCATTTCCTCAAGCCGTGCGCTCAGACTGAAAAGGACTTGGACAATTACCTTCTGTATATCCCTGCCCTAAACTAGCTGTCCTTAAACACTGTCTAGGGACAGATTCACTCCCCAGCCGAGGCTCCTGTCTGTGGGAAACAGTGGCCATTTCTGGAGATGAAATTTAATTTCTGTGGCCACATTGCTAGACACACCGATTTTTCCATTCAGTTATTCATTAAACAAAAAGGTTTGAAGGGATGGAGGGATGGGCTACGGAGGTGAATGAGGACAGCTATCTCTGCTGTAAAGCTGGGATTAATTAAGCAAGTGCATACAGTAATTACAGATCAAAACAAAGGACATGAAAAGACTAACGAGTGTCAAGTGGACTCTCACCGGTAGACTGGCTTTGGGCACATGAAGCCCTCTGTAAAGCGGGACCCATCAAGCTGAGACTGACTGAGGATGGCCACAATGCAAACTTCAGGAGCTGCCATCCATTTACACCCAGCAAGAGCAAAATCAGCACAGACATTGAGGTTGCAAGGACCTTTGGCAGGCTCACAGAGAGACACAGCTTGCTTCCCCCCTCACCCCACCCCGTGCTCTGCAGGGAGAGAAGGAAGGGGTGCCACTGTGCCCTTCCCTGCAGTGGGTGTCACCAGCCCCTGGCCTGCTGCCTCTACAATGTGTCAGGGTGCAAATGAGAAAGGGGACAAGCACAGAGACAGCCTGGAACTGGCCCTATCGTAGGAAGTCAGCTGACTTTTCTGAACACAGGCTCAGATGGCTAGCTGCACACATCAGTAGGGAGCATTGTACCTCAGTGTGTTTTCCTGACACCCACCCTGAAGTTCAAGGACACCAAGCTCCCAGGAGGCTGGCTTCAAGAGCTGCCCTACAGCTCTCAACCTTTCTAAGGTTCAGCCTCCTGCTGACTCGTGAGGTTTGCCAGTGGGGCAGAACTAAGCAGGCGCATCTGCTCCAAAGTACTTCTTAATTGTAATCCTTTGGCTATTTACTTAAGAATCATTTAACTAACTGATACATTATCAAATAACTTTGTAACCCCATCTTGGCTAATAACCTCACTCTAGCCCATTTGTTCAACAAAGACACTCATGAGCTTCCCAAGGCAGGGATTAGTAAATGGAAACACAGTGTGAAACACAAATGTAAGCCACATTTCAAACAGTATTTTTAAAATAGAGAAAAGACTCTTAATAATAGATTTAGGGTGTTGGGTGATAGCTTACTCATGCTTATCTTGCAAACATGAAGTCCCAAGTTCAATCTCCAGAGCCCACAAAAAAATAAATAACATAAAATGAATAAAATGAAAAGGCCAAGCATGAAGGTTCACTTCTAATCTCCACACCATGAAGGCAAGATAGGCAGATTCCTGGTAGTCAACTAGCCTAGCCTACCCAGTGAGCTCCAGACCAGAGAGTGAAAAAATACTGACCAAGAACAACTTAGAGAGGACAGACTTTATCTGGCTTATAGGGTGTCCTCCATCATTGAGGGAAGCCAAGGCGGGAGCTTGAAGCACAACCATGGAGGAATGAGGCTTGCTTGCTGTGGTTTACTAAACTACTTTGTTTCTACAGCCCAAGCCTACCTCTGCCTTGGGATGGTACTCATGGGAGACAGGGCCCTCCTTCATCAACAGTCGAAAAAAATGCCCCAAAGACAAGCCCACAAGCCATTCTGGTAGACACCATTTCTCAGCCGAGGTTCCCTCTTCCCAGTTGTCAAGCTGACAGACAACTAAAGTTAACTATGACAACGAGCCTGGAGAATCATACCCAAGGTGGCCGTCTGGGGTCCACCCACACATACGCATGCACACACATACATACAAACATGCAAACACAAAGTACGTTTGACCCAGTTCATCTCTACCATTGTCCATTTCAACATGCCATCAATATTTTAGTGGTTGTTTTAATAGATAAAAAAATTGATGAGCCATTTTACATCCCCATTCCTGTGCTAGTTTGAGATTCCACATGTATTGCATACATCTCAACTCAAGCTGGCCACAGTTGGAGTGCTTGCTAGGTATATGTGTTTTCTGACTTCCATGATGAAACCCGTAGCTCTCCAAAAGTGAACCGATCTTTAAGTATTTGGACTCCATAACATGTCATGAATATAATTACAAAACATACATACACCACACACACACACAATTGATATATGTGTTTTAATAAGAATGTAAAGACAAAGGTAATCATTCTTCAAATATGTAGGTAATCATTCTTCAATTATCTATTCTGACTTCCTGCCTCTGGCTTCCTGCCTCTGGCTTCCTGCCTCTGGCTTCCTGCCTCTGGCTGTGGCTCTGGCTGTGGCTACTTTCATCTCTCCTACCTGAACTGTTTGTGAAGCATTTTTACTTTATTAATTTATTTACCTATTCATTTCAAAACCACCCAGTCCTCATCCTCGCTATTACCGGGTAGCAGATGGCAGGGACATGGAGGTGGACAAACCCAATCCCTGCCCACAAGGCTCTGGCTCTCTGGGTGGGAATCTTACATTCTCAGAAGTTGTCCTTCCTTGTGAAGAATTGGGAGGCATAGGCTCTGGTTTTCGTCCATCTGGTAATAAGATTTAAAAAAAAAAAAATCTTCCCTGTTTAGCCTTTGCTTCTTGTTGACAAAACATATGAGCTGATATGAATAAATATGGAGCGGCCTCCACAGTCCAATCTGCAGCTTTGACTTAAGCTCCATTAGACTGTGGCTTCTCTTAACAGTGTGTAGAAACATGGGTGAGCAAGCTGAAGGAGATTGCCTGACTGTTCTGCCAAGAGAAAGTGCAAATTTGTTCACTTCAAACATCCCCCTTCTGGGCCTCAGGAACAGTCTAGCTTAATCTTGCTTTGTTTTGTTTTAATTACATTAAAAATTAGCAAAAGAATCTCTACAGTCTGCCTAGAAGAATAATTGGCCTATTTGATGCATCCAACTGTGTGGTAAGATCCCTGGTTAGCACACCAGGGCCTCGCACAGATTTTGCTCCCAGGTAGATGATGTCTAGGAAGCTCCTACCAGCCTCCTCATTAGCCCCCGTTTTGAGACAGCCCCAGAGGTGGGCCTTTAGCCACAGGCAGAGCCAGCTGTCAACTGTGTCGAGCCAGTAACATATTAGTTAGCAGGGGAACGATCCAAAGAGGGAGCCACAAATCCAAATACCTGAAAGATATTCAGAAAAAGCCATAATTATGTCCCGCAGCCGCCAAGTGGCCTCCGTGGATCTGAGTGGTGGGAAGTAACGGGTCTTGGTTGTAACTCACCGACACAGTCCTAAAAACATGAGGCATGGTTCGTTTCCAGGTGTGTACAACTCTCACTAGGAGACTGACAGCACAGGGTGGGTGCTAGGACCCAGGCAAATGCGATAAAGAATAAGAGGTTGGGCAGGAAAACTGCCCGTGCCTGGTGTCACTAAGCATCCCATGGTCTGATTTTACAGGTGAGATCACTCCTTTGCATCCTTTAAAACCTGAGTGGGCTCTTTTGGCTGGGGAGGGGGGCATTTTGTTGTTGTTGGGTTTTTGTTTTGGTTTGGTTTGTTTTTTTGTCTACCTCAAAATAGATTTTGCTTAGTTTGGTTCTTATTGATGGTAAAATTGAATAACAGGGGCATGAAATTTCTAAACCGCCAAGTTACTGGAGTCACTAGACAAGTAGAACCGGGAACTTGGAGTGATCTCGACACTTGGGTAAAGCCAGCAATATCCCCCTTCAAGTAGTCTCAACTACACACACAGATCACTGGAGCACACCCCATCACCGTGTCAGCCTGTACAGGGGCCCATTTCTCAGAGCAGCAGAACAGTGGCTCTAAGACTCTGTGGGTTTCACTCATCCCCACACCATTCAGGTCTTGGACACAGAGGCACGCTCTAAACGCAAACAGGTCACTGATTGATTACGGTGGTATCCTGTCAGCAAGCCCTCAGCATCATTCTCAAATCAGAGGCCTGAGCCCTGTCCACCAATGAGCAGAGTTGGCATGAATTCTGACCTGGAGTTTCCCTCAATTATAAACAAGCACATGTACACAGTTCCCATGGCTGCTGTATGAATTACCATGAACTCTGTGGTTTAAGACATAACATCAATTTCGTATAGCACAGTTTGAGAGACCACAGGCCTAAAATGGGGCTGGAGTATACTCAGTTCTAAAATACGAGTACATCATATGCAAGACCCTGGGTTAAACACACACACACACACACACACACACACACACACACACACAAGGGTGGGGGTGTCGAAGAGGAGGAGCAGTAGGAGGAAAAGGGAGGAGAAGGAAGTAGAGGAAGAGGAAGATGGAAGGAAATCAGAAGTCTAAAACAGGTCTACAGGGCTGAATTTCCTTTAAAAGGATTAAGAAAAATAATTATTTCTTTGCTTTTCCATCTCCTCTAGACCAATCACATCTCTTGGCTTCTGACCATTTCCTGCTCTCCAAAGCAACATGAAAAGCACGCTCTATCCTCCACCCTCTTGCATTCAAACATTTGCTTTTGATTCCATCATTTCCAAAGCCTTTGTCTCTGAAGGACCCTTACGATTGCAGTGGACTCATCCTGGTAATGCCACTGAATCTCAGGAGCATTCATTTTATAACAGCTGCATCCGGAGAAAGTAATACATTAACATGCTCTGGAGATTAAGATGTGAACAGTGTAGGGGAACACAGGTTAGCTTGGTGCATCCACAAAAGGCCTCAGGACTACGGAAGAGACTTGTGGGTAAGGTTTACCTGGAAGCTCTGGGTACATAGCAACAGGAGCGAAGAAAAAAGCCAGAGTTGAACACGGTGGTTCTGAAATCAATTCACTCCAATGTGCCATTAAAACACAAAGTATGTGTTCAGTTTCTGGGAATTAAGTTTGATATCATTTGCCTTTTTTCTTTCTCAGGTCTTGTGTCCTGCACTGATTTATTGACATAGCATGTGAAAACTAAGTAACAATTAAGGCCTTGGCTAGATCTCTTGTCTTTGGGGGCGTTAGTAAATCTCATTTTCCAGGTGCCAAGGCAAGAAGGACACAGCTGTACTATGTCCAACTCATCTTCAGGTTTTTGTTAAGAAGCTCGTATTTATGGCATACAACGGAGGTCGGCTTCACTAGTGCCGATCTGCAAGCTGCTGGGAGACATTAGCCAGTCACCACTGAAGCAGCTGAGTCGCCAGATTCTGCAGCAGAGCAGCATTACTTGACTTCCACTATTACCCCCAGGACAAAGGAGATGATAAATGGGCATCATCTAATGCCTGAGAGAGGCAAAGCTGTGACCGAAGGCCAAGTCCATTTTGCAGACCCAAACACACTTACTTTCCAAAGGAATAAGTACCAGTGGGCGAAGAGCTCTGCTAAAGTGCCCTCAACGGAGGTGCTCGGGAGCACAACTAACCCGCCGCGCGAAGACAGGTCTGATACTCCACTGCTGTACTATCATTATACCACGTGTGCTTAAAATGTCCATTAAATAATCAGAACACACAAAACTGTGACTAACAGCCCAGGGTTGAGGGAGTATATCTATTTTTCTATTTTTCCTGTACTTATTTTTGCTTGTGCTATCTCTGAAGTGTGATATTTTTGTAAAACTCTCAACAATTTTAAAATAATAGCCAGCATCCACAGCATCCATCTTAGCAACACACCTTACTAGACCATGCATGACCCTTGAGTAAATTAGCAGCAACATTTCATCTGAGCTTGAGAAAGTTCCTTCGTTTCTCTGAGCCACTCACCAGGTATGTACTTAAAGCCAAATACCGTTCCTATGCTGGGGATTCAGTACTGCTGCTAAAATTCTTTGCCTGTAAAAAACATAAAGAACATCTACCCCTCCTCCTCAGGTCCCAAGAAAAAACGGAAGTAAGATTCACCAGAGTTCGGAGGGGTTGGGGATGGGGTTTACTGATAAAGCAGTAAGAGAGGGGGTTACAGCAGGAGCACAGGTAAGCTGAAGTAGCCACACTGGAAGGTCTGCACCCCACATGGTATGGCTTCCCTATGGCCACATAGATGGAGCCACTCCCCCTCCTCTGTCCCCTCTCAATAAACCAAGTACAACTAAGGCAGAATTGCACACAACCATTTGGCAGAAGTGGATGGTGGCTGGATATGCAAGTGAGGTTTCTGGGACCCTCCCTCAACTCCCATTTCTATGAGGGAAGTAGTCAACAAGCCCTGCCATGACAATCTTCTATACGCAGGCCTGGAAGAACTCCTGAAGATGGTGGCTTGGAAGCTAGACCTCTACAACAAGGGTCAAGGTCTTCATTTCCTCGCCTTGTAAGAGTGGAAGGGAAACCGTAAGATCTACTGGTACAGACGTGTCAAAGAGCGCGAAGTGTGAGGATGAAGATAAAACAGAGCACTGTGAATGTGGGAGGGGGGTTATGTCAGTAAAATGACTAGAGAAGATCCCTCTGAGGAGGTAACATTTAAGCTGGGACCTGAGCAAGCAGAGGGGGCCGGCCACGGGCAAAGAAAGGAAAACCATTTCCAGTGGAGTAAATAGCAAGTTCAAATAAATGTGCTCAGCAGCAGAAGGGAGACCAATGTGCCAAGGGCTTCATGGGAAGGCAGAAGTTTGAACTGAAATGCTATGGTAGAAGCAGAAAGAAGCAATGGATCCGGTGAAATGGGTCTCTAGGCTTTACTGGTGAATTAGATGTGTCTATTCAGCAAGCACTCGTGAACATCCAATGTGTGCTAGGCACCCTTCTGCTACTAAGTAGCTGATGGATGCCAGCACCTCTGATAGATCCGAAAGACTGGGATGGAAGCAAGCTTGGTCTAAAGAGAATCAAAGTACTGCTGGAGCAAGCTAAAGGTAAGAAGCTATTCGGGAAGCATTCGTGAAGACTGAGTTAGCGTGCAGGGCGTGGTGGCGCACGCCTTTAATCCCAGCACTTGGGAGGCAGAGGCAGGTGAATTTCTGAGTTCAAGGCCAGCCTGGTCTACAGAGTAAGTTCCAGGACAGCCAGGGCTACACAGAGAAACCCTGTCTTGAACCCCCCTTCCCCCCCCCAAAAAAAGACTGAGTTAGCTACTAGACAAACACAAGTCCGGTGACTGCACGCAATAAGACTTCAGTTCTAGTTCAGATGGAAAACAATGCAGGTATCCCTTCTCGATAGCCAGGTCCCCTATAAATGGTGGCTGAAGATCACCATTTATGTCCTTCACTGCTGAGGCCCCTCCGTCCTCAACATTTGCTTTTCGTGCCATTGTGCACATGCATATACTTTATACATTGACAGGAACATGGAGATCATGGGGGATGTGTCATGAACTGTGGGGTGTGAGTGAAGTCCTGAGTGAACATGTGAGCTGGAGAATCTTACCTGAGGACAGGAGGAAATAAAGACATAAGGGCTGAAGCAATGAGCAGGAGAGATATCTCTGCCATGAAGTTCACAGTGAATATACAGGATTCGTGAATGTACAGGATAAGAATGAGAAGGTGTCATAGGGGCTGGAGAGATGGCTCAGTTGGTTAAGAGCACTGACTGCTCTTCCAAAGGTTCTGAGTTCAATTCCCAACAACCACATGGTGGCTCACAGCCATCTGTAATGGGATCTGATGCCCTCTTCTGGTGTGTCTGAAGACAGCTACAGTGTGCTCACATACATAAAGCAAATAATAAAATCTTTAAAAAAGAGAGAGAGAGAGAATAGTTGTCATGGAAATTAGACAAGAGGTCGGAGTTTTGGAGAGGAGGTAAGCATCTGGAAGATCACAAGGATCATGGACTGAATACCTGCATGTGTAATCATAATAATCCACAGTGGAGACAGGGCTAAGGAAAGCAAAGAACTGACTGCTAAACCTGGCTAAAAATGGCTGCTGTGCTGTGTGCTTTCCACTCAGGCCCCTCTGTGTCTTCCTCCACCTTCACAGCTCAGAACATGGAACTCCTAGGTGAGCTCCCTTGCCCTCTGGCTTCTCACTGAGTGATAGAAGTGATGGAGACAGGTGATCTTGGGATATTTATTGCCCTCGATTCTTCCCTTGCAGGATTTCTGGGGACCAACCTCATCTGTTTATAGAAAGACTCAAGTTGTAGCATCCTCAAGCAGCCGGTTCTGTCCTTTGCCCATCTACTGTCCCTCTTCCACCTCCATACGTCTTCCTGTAACAAAGAAGCTTACTGTTATTAGCCCCAGGCACACTATGCTAGGGATTTCCCTCACCCCAATCAGACTTTCGTGAAAGGTCCCTTTATTAAACTTAGCACAAATTATCCTAATTTGAGCAGACCATCTGTTTTCTGCCGGGAGCCTACTGAAACAGTAAATGACAGTAAAATGAAAACCTGCCTTGCTGGGTCCATTGTACAACCTAGAGAAATTATATGCAACTAGCAAGGTCTGGTAAATTATCCCCAATGGTGGTGGGATGGAAAGGAACTGTAACAGTTGTCTTAGTCGTTGTTAGGATAAACCTACACACTGTATTCAGACACAAGCAGGACCTTGAATTTGTAACTAGATGTTAATCGAGAGCCAAACACCTGGCTTCTAATACCTCTCAGAAATCCTCAGATCTAGTAGCAGCCAGCTAAATCAATCAGATCGTTATATGAACAAATACATTCAGGAAAGGAATGGAAAATAACTTCAAGGGGAAAATGTTAACCAAGTAGTTGGCTTCTACAGTGACATCTAAAGATAGGCTCACCAGCATAGCCACAAGGTGGATCCATTTAGGGCATGTGGAGAAGACTCTGGAGAAGGAGAGACAGGAGATGCCCTGGCCTCAAGTCACCCCCACACTCCTGCTCCTGGACTCTACAGCTGCAATCTTGCTTCTGGGGTCCAGCAGCAGAACTGCCATTTAGAATGTGGGACCCAGGCCACAGACATCCCTGCACACTTGAGAATAGTTCACAGCCTGCAATGATCTACCATATACCCCAGAGCCTGACTTTGCAAAGGAAAGCCACTTCCCCATCTTTTGTCTGGACCATAGAAAACACTAGCTCTCGATTTCAAGTGCAAAGACAGGATCGAGGTTTCCTGCAGGGGAGACAACCTAGGATCAGCTCAAAGAAAAATCTCCTGAGAACAGACCCAGCTCATTTGTACATTTAGCAAAACAAAGGGGATCCACATGTGGCTACCGATGTTCAGTATCAATCAAAACATGCAATTTCATTATAAACATGCAATACTCTTCCCTTTTCTGTATGCGTTCTCTCTGAGTAGAGCATGGGACTCCTCCTATGCAGTGCTCAATTTCCCACCCCTGCCCCACCCTTCTACCTGTATCAGTAACTTCTGCCATACTCTGAATGCAGTGTGCTTTATTTCCTCCAGGAACCTTCTGTAGCCTTCAGAACAGTTACACTAGACTGTGATGCCCCACCTCTAGTGCTCTGTGTTTATATGAAATCCAGACTTTTATAGTTATTGTGCTTCTGACATCCTCCATAAGAGCACAGAATGCGTCTGTCTTGTGCTAAACCAGTAGTTCTCAACCTGTGGGTCATGACCCCTTTGGGGAATGGACAGACCCGTTCACAGGAATTGAATATCATATATCCTGCATATCAGATATTTGCATTACAATTTGCAACTGCTAGCAAAAAGCAGAGTTCTGAAGAAGCAACAAAATAATTTTATGATAGTGGTCCACCTCAGCATGAGTAACTATATAAAAGGGTCACAGCACTAGGAAGGTTGGAAATCACTGCTCTCAACTTTACCCAAGTATATGGTACATAGAAAGCCCTCAGCAAACATCAGCTCAATAAATGTGTAGCTGTATAATATTTAGTACAGGTTTAAAATGTCATAGAAAACTGTGAAAACAATTAAGATCAGACAGTGTATTTTCTGCCTCTCTCGCCATCTCTCTATTTCTGTCTCTCTGTCTCTCTTACTCTCTCTCTGTGTCTCTGTGTGTGTGTGTGTGTGTGTGTGTGTGTGTGTGTGTGTGTGTGTCCTTCCCTAGACCCTTCTTTTCCTTAACTATTTTTCTTTCTTTTGCTGTGATGCCAGGGGATTGAAACCTGACCTTGTATGTGCTAGGTAAACACACAAGAATACATCCCTGGTGACAGCCATGTTCTTTCTACAGAAGGTCGGTGAGTTTTCCCAGCAACACTCATTGAAGGGACTGCTGTCTGCTGAGGTTTGAATATGAGATGACTCCCACAGGTTCATATGTTGAAGGCTTGCTTCTCAGCTCCAGACAGACATTATCTGGCAAGGTGCTAGAAAATACATTTGGTGGTAACTGGAGAAAAAGACTGTATCCTTGGGAAGCCGTGTCTTGCCCACCTCTTCTGGTTTCTCTGCCTTCTGTCTATCTGGAAATGAACTGCTTTGCTCTACTGTAGGCTCCCCACCATGCTCTTGGCCCTGAACACAGGCCCGAATTCAAGGAAACCACAGACTGAATATTCTGCAACCATAAGCCAAACATACCCTCCTTCTGCAGGTGGTTATCCATCCCATAATGAAAACCCCAATCTTTCAGTCACTGCCCCGTCTCTGATACACATTTTGACACCTTTGTTAGGTTTTCAGGGTCTCTATGCTGTTCCCTTGGTGTGGAGGGTTCTCCTTTGCATTATGATGTCTCCAGTCTTGTTCAGCATAGATCTTGTTCAGTCACCCATTGCTGGGGAGCCTTCACTGCGGACTGTGAGCGAGGATTCAGCAGGTGAGCACTGTGCCTTCTGCAGTACACACGATGTTCTCCCTAGAGTGACAAAGGAAGAAACGCTGACAGAATGAATGATACTGAATTGAGACGAATTTGCAATGGTTGCTTAAATAACAGAGAAACAGTCGCAGCTTCGGCACTCCAGGTAAAGATCAGGACACAAGAAAATTGTCACATTCTCTGGGACACTGCCATTGGGCTGAAGAAAGACACTGGCATTGTATTTACACAACCATAAAGATTCTGCTTATTCCTTTGTATGATACAAATGTTACTTGTTCATATTCATCTGTCCCTATCAATATTTAAATCTATGTCAATTTATCTATTTTTATGTTAATTTTGTGGAATAAATCCTAATTTATTAAATTGAAAAAAAAAGGTTCTGCTTATTTACCTTTCACCTAGTAAATGGATACTTGATACGAGGAATTTGCCACGGGGAAAAAGCACATAACTAGAAATTAAAAAAATAGGTGCGCGCACACACACACACACACGAATCATTATTGCTATGTTCTACAGTGGTTAAAGAAAGACCCTGACTGTGCAGCCCCAGAATCCTGCTGCAATGCATATTTTGCTCTGAAGACTATGGCGATTCAAGTAAAATCTCAAGTAAAAGCTGGAAAGATGGCTCTGTGGACCTCTTCCAGAAGAGCGGGGTTCTATTCTTTCACCCACATGGTGGCTCACAGTCATGTGTAACTCCAGTCTCAGAGGATCCAGCACCTTCTTCAGGACCTCCATGGGCACTGCACAAATGGTTTGTGGATATATATTTAGGCAAACACTCATACACGCAAAATAAAAATAAGTAAAATCAAAAAAATATATAATTCTTAAATGTTATTTTAAAACAAGAATACAAAGTTTATCTGTTTAATGATTACAGTTTCTTTCCACATGCATGAAACTCAAATCAAACAAAATAACAAAAACATTAAGATAGCCCGTTTAAAAATTTTTTTGGTATTTTTTAATTTTTCTTCCGATCTTATCAAATTTTTTAAAAAGTAAGGTAATATGCTGTATCAGAGTTATGACAGACACAATCAGGATTCCAAAAGTAAAAACGTCAGGAAGGGGTAAGCTCTGGTTTGAATTCAGAAAGTCGCTTTTCCCAAAAGACAGAAAAACTAGCTTCTGGCCACTGGTGTGAAAAAGACTAGAAAGTTTTAATTCCTTCGGATTTTGGATCAGCAAGCTACGGAGTGTGGCTGTTGACATCAGAATAATTAAGAGCACACAAACAGGCCATGTGCAGGATGTGTCCTGTGCAGTCGCTGACAGAGAGGCCAGACCATGGAGATGCTCTGGTCCCTGACATCTCATCTCACAGAACCCTGATGTCCGTGAGGACAGACCAAGCCAAGGGGAGTTCTGAAATCCCTTTCTTTCAACATGAAGACCTGTTGAAGGAGTGGGGACACTAAGCTCCCATGTTTATCACTCTCTTCTTAGATGGGAGGTTTATTTAAAGCTGTTAAAGCTACTTCATATTTGATAAAAATAAGGAAGGATGGACGGTTGTTTGCTTTTTAGTCAAAAACCTTAATTTCAGCAAGGTCATCTCCCGTTTTAAACTCTCCAATGGTATATGCCCTCCTCTGTGACCGTTCAAAGTGTTCCTAATTGAACTTATCCCTGTCCTTGCTTCAGATCGTACCCACGTTCTAGGCCCCACTGGGGTGGATGTGCACTATAGCAGGATGCACGGCAGCCACTCACAGGTCCTTGGGAGCAGTACTTCTCCAGGCTACTGCTCTTCCAGGTTCCAGGATTTCAGCACTCCTCACTGGATACTGCTTCACCGCTCAGCCCTCTGACCAGTCAGGAGTGCTTGGCCCTGTTTCTCCTCCTCCTCCTCCTCCTCCTCCTCCTCCTCCTCCTCCTCCTCCTTCTCCTCCTCTTCATCCTCTCTCTCCTCTTTCTGCTTCTCCTCCTCTTCTTCCTCCTCCTCCTCCCCTTCCTCCAAGACACAAACATACACAAAATGCTTTTATCATATGCTGTAAACTCTACCAATGTTGGTTGTGTTGGGTGGTTAGCCTAAAAAATTCCATGGGTCATAGATCCACATTCCCCCAAATGAAATATAATCCCCTCACTTTCCTCTAGCGGGGAAATAATCATCTCCTTGTTTTACAGGAAATTATTTAGAGGAGAGAAGAACTGGTCTGACAGTCTTATGAGTTCCAGAAGATGCTTGCCCTGACAGCCACTTGCCCTGTTTTGTCTCATCCCGATACACATACTTACATGCACACACATATACACATGGGCAAGTTAAGAACTTGCGGCATGCTCACAGGCACAGTGAAATTAGATCTCAACCAGGACTGGAATCATACTCCTAAGACTCTGCCTTAGACCTCAGCGTATTCTGCTTTCTCTACATTACTCCCCAGCTTTCCTTTGTCTGCTGACTATCTTCCTTCCATCTGTCCACAGATGACCCAAGTCTTGGAAAATAGAAGACCCTGAATATAGTGCAGCCTTTTCTGATTTACAGCAGGGAGCACAGTCTGGCACTTTCCGTGTGTTTGGGAGACGAGGAGACCCACCATCTTGCAGTGGTTTGACTCCACCTTGTCAGCCCCTGAATGCCCCGAGACTCCGTTGTCCACGTGCCTCTCGGAGGCACAGCGCACCTCTTTCTAACAAGAGATTGTCATTTTCTAACTTCTCCCACAGATTCGGTTTTTTTGGCCCATGCTTAGCAACATTCTCCTTGAGGTGGCAGGAGATGACACCATGTAGGTGAAGGAGACATGACAGAGGCCACCATCGCTCATCAGTTCGCTGAGATGGGAAAGCCCTCGGGGTAGTGGGGAATGAGAAACTTTTTTCTTCGCCACTGATGTTATTGATTCACTCGGCTCATAGGGAGCATCCATCCCTCAGTGGTGCACTTTCATGTTTCTGCTTTGTTGCATGGGTGCAGAAAAGAATATTGCAAATTGATCCGTCTTTCCAGCCTTTGTTGAGAACGGACTCCGATTACTCCAGCTTCTCAGCCTGTCATCACATGTTCACGTTCCAGGGCATATATAATCAGCCTGGCTAAACACCGAGGGCTGAGCTGATTAATTTCCAACATTCTTGCCCGAGTCCATTGATGGCATGCCTGTTTGATGATCTCCACAATAGATAGCCACTTCTGATTGTTTGACCTTTGACCTTCACCCTGCGGCTGTCTGTTCTAGCACTTGCTTAAGTTGACAGCACGTACATTGCGTCTCCATCACGTTTAAAGAAAACTGTAATGTCTTGTGCTCTGAAAGCTTAGAAGCGGGCTTTTAAGGGAAACCCATTTCTAATATCAGTTGAGCAGCATTTGAGAACCAATCATATATCCATTAACCAGGAAGAAAAGGCATTATCCGTAACTATGATGTTACACATGTACTTTAGAATCTACTCATTCTTTCTGATTTAGCTTGCGTGTTAATTATGATCAATGGATTTCCTCGGGAATGTGAAACTCTATCACAGCTTTTAATTTCTCGTTCCTCCATTTCCCAGAATTCTGCTATTTTAATTACTTTATATGCCATTTACTTCTAATAGCTCAGAACAAAAGGGTCATCATCAATATATCTATTATATATAATTTTAGGCATATTGGCCCATTTCTAACATAACCCTAATATTAGGTTAGACAGGTTATATTTTTAGTTCTTGGGAGTCTCTTTAACAATTTCAAAGACGTATTTCATTTATCCTAAAATACCTTGGGTTGTAAGATAGGTTTGGGTCTATTCATAGAGCTGAGTTCTCAAAAATGCACATAATTTACACCCAAGCTCCCTAAGAACCAAGTAGTTACAGAGCTAATGCAGGTGCACTCCCCAGCCGTTTTTAAGGTCACACTAAGTCATACTACCCCACAAGAAAATGAAAGGTCAGTGGAAGTTTGCCAAGGTCACCCAAGGACAAATCACTTATACATCTGTTTAATGGATTGCATGTGTGTCCTGTTGTACAGCAGTGGATTACAATAGAAAAGCCTTAGGTAGAAAGAAAAATATAACTGGCATTAGATACAAGAGCCGGAATCCAATCATATCAAGTACATTTCCGTTTGAAACAGCACAGAAAAACTGACATCATGACAGAGGAATCACAGAATTTAAGAGCACTGAGGCACTGCTCAAGCCATAGAGCCCAACGACATCCTGTATGACAGAGAAATGGGGACACACAGGAAAGAACTGAGATAAGAAGAGGTCTCCCAGTTCCAGCAGAGGCCTGTAGTTCAGTAAGCCATGGCCCTTCCCAAGTTACCCCAGCTGGTTCCTTGTTAATCTGGTTCACTCTGTCACCATTTCTGCCTTTCAACTGGAAATATCAGCTGCTCTAAGTACACAATCCTTTGTTGAATCTGAGCTCCTTAAGAAACAATATAACATCTTATGGCTCAGTTTCTGAGATCTAGACACCAGCAAAATGTAAACATGTTTCCTTTTGTTTGTGAAACGAGCTAATAGTTTTTTGGTTTTGGCGGTTTTTGGTTTTGGTTTTGTTTTCTTCTTTCTTTCTTTCTTTTTTTTTTGAAGAAAACAACTTCAATAAAGAAAATGCTAGAAATGAAAGAAAAGAGTCTAATGACGAGCTGTATCCGCTTGTGGAAGGGAAAGGGTAAGCTTCACACCCTGTCATAATAATAGCTCGAGGCTCTTACACATCCATTTGTTTTATTCTGACTTTAGGTTCAGATACTGAAAAACCTCAAATGTTAAAAAGGACTTGAACGTATATGCGCATGTATGTATAATTTGAATTTGAAAACTTGAGCTCACTGTGAACTTTGGTTTTAAAAAATGTTCTTCTTTCTCATATTGAATTGACATTGTATGAAAAATGAACCATCACATGGACCTAGAAATGTTAGGTGCATTTTTTTCATCATTGTATAGGGGTAAGACAAAATATTAAATATGTAAGACATAGCCTACATGGGTTTGGTTGGAGGTATTAATAAAGTATTATCTCATTAAACATGTATACATATATTTACACAATTTTAACAAGATTGCTGCCTCTTTTCCTTTCGAAGAATATTTTAAACACACGAGAAAACACAGAGAGGACACAGTTCTTTTTTTCCTAGTGTACAGACCCACACTCAGTCATATGTGTTACAGTTTTAAACGTTTTTATTTCAAAGCAATTTTTTAAAATTACTGATGCTCTTCAAGCTGCCTATGTGCTCATGGACAAATACATTCCTTTGTTGTTGTTGTTGTCATTATTTGGCTTCCTCAGTTAAAAAAAAACCAACCTTGAATTGGGGGTTTGTAATTCTCATATCTTTCTCTTACTATTACTCATCTATAAATAATCTGTAATAGTTTGTACATTTGAAATATTTACATAAATGGTATATGCACTGTGCTACACTTTGTCTTTTTTAAACTACGTTTTGAAATTGAGTCATGGGATGACTGCACCATTATTCCATTATAGTGATGAATGCTCTGTGTACTCTATAATCTGAACTCAGGGCGCTCATCCATTCTCTACTGTTGTTACGTGCAAGACTTCAGGAAGCATTTTCACATATACGTCTTTTGCCGATTTGCACGCAATTCTCTATAGTACACCGTTAGTGACGGATGTTCGGAGTTGTAAGATAAGTGTCTTCAGATTTACTCAGTAGCACAAATGACTCTATTAGTAACGCCAGTGTTGAAACTTTGCACTCACAGTATCGCAAGAATGCGCATAGTTCTGTATCACTGCAACATCAGGCTGCTATACGTCTTCTCATCTGATGATGAGACACATGTACCATCTACCATTGATTTAGCTTGCATTTTTCTAATTACTAAAGACATCAAGGATGATTTTGTTTATTAAGCACACAGAACTCACCTATTGTGATTCACTCTGTTGCTCCTTTTCCACTGGATCATGGCTAGCCTTAGTGACCTAGAGTAACTATAGATGTGGAGACTCAAAATCAAACCTGAAGCATGCTGGACAAGCAGTCTCACTGAACTATATCCTCAGCCCAAGTATTCTGGATAGCAATAGTAATGATGGCCAATAATTTGAGAGTTCTCACTAAGTGCAAGTCATCATTCTTGGGCCTTCTCATATAATAACTGATTTAATATGCACAATAATCTCATAGCATCACAGTGCTGTCAACCTAACTGTCTTTACAGAAATAAAAAAAAATCAGAATCTGGAGGCTAAATAGCTTGCCTAAGGTTACATAACAGCTACGGGGTGATGGAGTCATGTCTTAGACGCAGTTGTCCCAAGCTGGAATGCTAATCTTCTACCACTCACTATGTCAGAGGACACAAACCCCTACCAGCTTTATGCTTTAAAATATTTTTCTAGTCTAGAGCTTTTAAATACATTTCTTGCGTATGTCATTATACATGAATGCATATATATGTACAGCTTTTATAATATATATACATGCATTATATTATATAATGTATTGTATATAATATATGTAATATATTATACAATATAATATTATATATTGTATATATTATACCTGGGTGTCCAGGATAGTTACATGTCCAAAGACAAAAATGATATTGCATTTTCTTTTAACTTCTTTAAAGATTTTCATTTCATAATTTTTCTGATATAAAGTAGGGTAGATTTTTCATTTTACCTTTTGCGATATAAAGAACCACCTGCCTTCACATCAGTACCTGACTCTTGCCTTGGCGGTCTAAAATGCTGCACCTTTCAAGTCAAGTATCTGTACATCTGGGACCTGTCCTGTTTGTTCCTATTCTCATACAATACCTTAATTTTTTTCTTTTTTTTTAAATTCTGGGGCTGGGGAGATGGCTCAGCAGTTAGGAGCTCCTTCTGCTCTTGCAGAGGAGCCAAGTTCTCTTGCAGAGAGAGCACCCACATGGTGGCTCACAATCATCAGTAACTCCAGCTCCAGGGGATCTGATACACTCCTCTGGCCTCCACAGGCACCAGGTACACACATGGTAAGCAGACACAATTGCAAGCAAATCATCCATACACATATGAATTTTTTAATAACAGGATTTTTATTGCAATGGCCTTGAAATTATGGAATGATTTGGAATAAATTAAATCTTTATGATATTGAACCATGCCATCCAGGGGCATTGTGTAATTCAACATTTGTTCAGGTCTTTCCCGTTCAAAAAAATTTATAAATAAAATTCTCTGTAAAACCCACTTAATTATTTTTAGTCCTCGCTGACAATCTTGCTTGCAACTGGAAGCTTTTCTCGTTCTATCCAGTGTCTGGCTCTGCCACTGGATGGTTTCTGCAGCAGCTGATCTCTGCAGACAGCTCTGCCCCCTGTTACTCCTCTGTGTCTGATTTCACTTGGAATCCCTGTGCTGTGTCTACATCACCAGTAAGAAACTGTGATGCGTGATCTCTATAAAAACCTAGGACAAGGCGGACTCTAACGACACTTGGTTTGTGTGTTGACTTCTGAGTCACTAACCTTGCTTAATTCTCTTACTCGTTTTAAAAACTGTTTGCATATTGTTTTGAACTTTCAATGGAGGTAATTATATTGCTGAGAAGTGACAGGTTTATTTCCTTCCTCTTCGGGTTTTACGTCTTTTCGTTTTTCCCTTTTTCTTATTTTATTCCAGTGTCTGTAACTCTGATACTAGTCAGGTTAACAGAAGCAAGAGTGGACATTGTTCTCTCCCTTCTAACATTAATGGTGGGATTTCTGAAGTTTGAATCGTTTTAGATTTTTATTGTGTGTATTCATTTTACATGTCTGTGTCTCACGTAGGATACTTCCACACAAGTATATATTTTGTTTTGTTTTGGTTTGGGTTTTTTTTGGTTTTTTGGTTTTGGTTTGGTTTGGTTTTTGGTTTCTGGTTTTTCGAGACAGGGTTTCTCTGTGTAGTCCTGGCTGTCCTGGAACTCACTCTGTAGACCAGGCTGGCCTCAAACTCAGAAATCCACCTGCCTCTGCCTTCCAAGTTCTGGGATTAAAGGCGTACGCCTCCACAGCCCGGCTTACACAAGCATGTTAAACATATTGTCCCTCATGCCTTCACCTTTCTCGCCCTTCCTGTTAGGCCTTTGTCCCCCATCCCAGAAAATTCACTTTCACTTTCATACTATATATTCATACCTGATTATATTATTTCTATAAAACCTCGGAGCTACAAATGAGAGGAAAGAGGCTAGGTATTTTGTTTAATTGCTCATCTCCAGTTATGTACACTTTTTGGCACACTTTGTTCTTTTAATTACATTTTATTGTTTATTTCACATGTGCATGTGCACTTGCATGCATGTGTGTGCATATGTGTGTGTGTGTGTGTGTGTGTGTGTGTGTGTGTGTGTGTGTGATACCCTGGCACACATATGGAGGTCAGTGGAGTCAGTTCTCTCCTTCTGTCATGTACATCATGTAGATACCAGGGGTCACACTGGAGTTAGTACCTGGCACCTTTATGGGCTGAGCGAACTCACCAGCCCAGCTTTGTTCTATATGGTTGAAATTGATTCCATTGTGTTGTGCACAAGGGTTTCTTTATCAGATCCTCTGTTGCTGGTGACAAGAACTGATCCAAACCTTAGCTACTGTGAGCACAGCTTCAGTAAAGACAGGTGCATGGTGAGCTGCAAGTCCTTTATAGACAGTCTTCCAAGGTAATGGATGATCTCTCCTTAGAAGTTGTACAGTGAGGGCTGATTAAGTAAGAAATTTTTTCTATCTGTGGAGTGGAACAGATGGCTTCCCCTTCTCTCTGATAACTATACATGTTACTTAGTAAAATGTTTTGATGGCGTCCTTCCATGCTAGGACTAACCCTGACCCAGGGGTGATACGTCACTCTTGAAAGTTTCTGGTTTCATTTTAGAGGAAAAAGGCTCTATGTTAAAATAAAATTGGTCCGCAACTCCACTCCTTTTCTTGTTGTGTCATGTTCATGCTTGCTAACAAAAAGCCTGAAACGTGTCCAGTGGCAGCTGCCCTTTATGATCCTCTGAAATAGATATTGCATAGAGATCAGATAGTCCTCGAACATAGGCTGAAATCCCCTCTGACACTCTCTGGGCCTTGTATCTCTTATAAACAAATGTTCATCATGGTTCATGTATTTGAATTTTGTAAACCAATTTCCGTTTGCATCACTTCAGAGGATGTTCCGTTTTCTAGCTTTACACTCTGCCATAGCTCTTCACAATCTCCCGTAACCTTTTTAAATCCTGAGCTACCATTAGAGCTCTTGTATGTGTGCTTCTTATTTTTCTTTCATCGGCTGAGTCTTAAGTTTGCACGTACCCCTGAATTTGCGTTCACTTCCAATAAATCACTTAAATTTGTTGCTTGTCTTCATTTCTCGTTTCATCAATTCATGTTTCCACCTTTATTTGCCTGACTCCACTTCCTTTACATTTATTACGTTACTACTTACCCAGCTTCCCGAGGTCATCACTTACTTTAGTTTCCTATTTCCTGATAACTAACACATATTTCTAGCTCTGGGTTCACCTCCATACATGACTATTCCTTAAGTCTCTGGACCCTGCATATAGTGCTGTCATTGTGTCCATGCTCTGACTACTGTTATCACCCTCCTTTGAAAATATGAACTAAGCGACTTTCTGTGTTGCTTTCATTGATATCAAAAACCATGTTCTCTATGGTATTGATTTCCTGAGTTTTTGAGATCCATTCCTTGCCATGCCTACTACCCGCCCTCTTCTTCCCCCCTCCCCCTCCCATTTGTCACCTTTGTCCCCCACCCCCCAAAAAGTTTTTCTTCTACTTTCAAGTCAAAAATATGTACATTATTGTGTGGGTATGTGTTTACGTCTTAGCTAGGGTCTTATTGCTGTGAAGAGACACCCTGACCACAACAGCTCTTAAAAAGGAAAACATCTCATTGGGGCTTGCCTACAGTTTCACAGGTTTAGTCCGTTATCATCATGGCAGGAAGCATGGTGGCATGTAGGCAGACATGGTGCTGGAGAGGGAGCTAAGAGTTCCACATCTGGATCCTGAGGCCGCAGGAAGTGACTGTTGGTCACTAGGCCTTGCCTGAGCTTATGAAACCTCAAAGCCCGCCCCGAGTAATTCTCCCAACAGGAGCACACCTACTCCAACAGAGCCACATCTTCCAATAGTGCCACTCCCTAGAGGCCTATGGGAACTTTTTATTCAAATCACCGTATGTGTCTATGTGTGTGTGTGTGTGTGTGTGTGTGTGTGTGTGTGCATGTGAGCATCTGTGTGTTTGTCTGTGCATCTGTATGTGTCTGTATATGTATGTATGTGTGTGTGTCTGATGTGTCTCTGTGTGTGTTTGTCTCTCTGTGTGTGTCTGTGACTTTGTGAGTGTGCCTGTGTGTGTCTGTGCCTGTGTGTCTACGTGTGTCTCT
>JADRCH010000073.1:10070725-10109102 GCA_019843965.1 Rhynchomys soricoides | reverse complement strand
CTCAAATGTAACCAGCCGATTCACTCAAATGTAACCAGCCGATTCACTTGCTAACATGCTTTCCCCATCTTGCGAGCTGACCCTGAAACTGTGAGCCGAAAGAAAGGCTTCCCTCTCTAAGTTGCTCTTTTCAGATATTTTTATCAGAATAGTGTGAAAAGAACCCAATAAACAAACCTTCCCTCTGTCTCCACATATGTTCTATCTTAACACGTGAAACAGGAGTGGAGACTCACGTAGCTATGCAGAGTGGACATGGCTGAGTTAGTTCGTGAGGAGGCTAAAAGGCCACAAAGCCATGAGGGATAGTAGCCTTCCTGTGGCAGAGATTCAGGGTTTCGGTTAAGTGAGGGATGTGAGTTAGGTAGTCGCCTTAAAGCTTTTTCCAGTGAAAACATTAACTGGCTCTCTTCTTCATTCTCTGTAACAACTGATACCCCTCAGAAGGGCATTTGTAGCCTAGTAAATGCCCGCCATTGGCTGGCGAGAAACTCCTTTAGAACAGAGTGAGATACTTCAGAGGCATTTGCCTACAGGCAAAGGGAAAGTTCTCTCATCCTTCAAAAGCTCCCCCTCCTAGAAGTGAGGGCTGAGTACACCCAGAGCTCCCGAAAGGACTGGAAATGGGATCCCAGGGGCCCGCTGAGGAAAAATAAACGGCACATCGCAGCGTGCAGCAATGGAGCACTCTCAAATGGGAGGTTCATTACTGCTCAGTTCCTGGACCGGATGCGCCTCCCTGCAAAGTGCATCTGAAGGAAATGGCATTCAAGATTGACAACTGAGTAATATGCAAGCTTGATTATATGCAAATCATCACTTTCTGTTGACTTAATTGTGATCTAATGTAACATGTATAATTAACGCATGTGTTTAAAAAAATGTATATTTAATTGATATGCATATTTTAAAAGTGAATATTTACATTTATATGTTGTCTTATGTTTTGTTATCTTTTTTCTTTTAATTGAGGGTAGATGTCTCTCCAACAGAAGTAAGGGATTAGGAGCCTCACCATGAACTAAGACAAAACACAGGAACAAAGGGAGGAGAACTCGCTTTGTCTGCATGAAGCAGAGAAAGCAATGAGTCTGGCTCTGGACTCCTTTCCATCCCATGCTGTGAGATTGTCATACTTGATACTCAGCTTTTATGGCTGGGAACAATTGCTAAGTCACCTTGGAGTGCTATGATTCCATTATAAACTTGCAGACAACTCTGATCTTCACTTGCTTCGGTCAAAATAATTAGACTCCAGCCACAGAAACCAGAGACACTCAGATAGCACCAATAGACCTGAGGATTATACTGAGTCTGTGATAAGACCCTCCTCTGCTGCACATGTGGCCAGCACCATGGGTGCCTCCATGTGTATTCTTTGGTTGGTGAGGGTCTTGTTGGCCATCAGGGGGAGGAGGGGCCCTTGGGCCTGAGGGTGTTAGATGCCCCAGTATAGGAGTATGCCAAGAAGGGAAGATGAGAGTGGAGGGGGGGGGGGGGAAATACCCCCATAGTAGCAGGGGAAGGAGGAGGGAATGGGGAGGTTCCAAAGGGGAGATCTGGAAAGGGGGAAACATTTGAAATATAAATAAAGTAGGAAAAATAAATTAATTAAAATAAAATAAAGAAATTTAAAAAAAAAAAAAAAAAGAACAAAAACAACGACTGTGACAGCCCATACAGATATCAGGCTATATCTACTCTGTTACTTCATCTTGTATAAAATAGTGTTTCCTTGACTGTTTGTTTTTTCAGGCTATACCTTGCCTGAGAGACATCACTCTATAAATAGCTTTGTCTGAATGAGAGGGTGAAATAGGATTGAGTGCCTGGGCAGAAGGCACACATCAGCTGTCCAGAACCACCCAAGCAACGAAGACCAATAAATGAGTTACCCCTGGGACTAGAGACAGTCCTGCCCTATACATTGATTGGGGGGTGAACTGAGACTGTAGGGACACAGGAGTGTGTTAAAATCTCATCAGGGAAACTAGGCCCAAGTCATCAGAGAAGCTCGACCCAAGGAAAGGGTGGAACACTATCACTTAGACTTCATAAAGTAGTGGATACCTACCACAGCACTGGCATAGCCCCACCAGCCCGTCATGTGACACCAGTGAAAATCACAGAACACAGGCAGAGAACTTTCAACTGTCCCTGTGGCTTTACCTCAATGTGTGGCCTACTCAATCGCTGTCTGCTCATCCACCTGCTTGTGTGGGGCTGCATGTGCCAGTCCACCCAACCAGGTTCTGCCTTTAGTCTCCTCAGCTGACTCGATCTTTATTCTCAAGTCTAACTCCTTCTCAGCCTGAGCGCCACAGGCTTAGCTTATCCATGTAGACTCTATTTGCATTTCTAGCAACCCTCTTGTGAAACCCCCTGAACTCTGTAATAGCCTAGTTAATGTGTCTCCGTTCAGTAAACCCCATACACATATATGCACATGCATAGAGAGGGACTTACTATGTGCTGTGTGATCTGCGATAGGACAGTTAGTATTAGAAATTAAGATTCGAATAAACAAAGCTGCATTCTTTCTCCTTAGCCAGATTACCAAGGTAGGTGGGATAATCTGTTCAACTGATGCCAATTGAAAGACCCTCACCTGAGCCTCATGAATTTATTATTATGAAATAAATTCTGATGTTGTGAAAAGAGACAAACATGTTTGTCTTATGTTTCTGGCATGGTGCACACATGTTAAACATCTGAGCACTCAGAGACCAGAAGTTTGGGGAACAGGCTCTGTGAATGGTTTGTATATACTTGGCTCAGGGAGTGGCACTATTAGGAGGTGTGGCCCTGTTAGAGTAGGTGTGTTACTGTGGGTATGGGCTTTAAGACCCTCACCCTAGCTGCCTGGAAGTCAGTATTCTGCTAGCAGCCTTCAGATGAAGATGTAGAACTCTCAGCTCCTCCTGCACCATGCCTGTCTGGATGCTGCCATGTTTCCTGCCTTGATAATAATGACTAAACCTCTGAACCTGTAAGCCAGCCCCAATTAAATGTTGTCCTTTATAAGACTTGCATTGGTCATGGTGTCTGTTCACAGCAGTAAAACCATAACTAACAACGACAGGCTCCATACATGAACAAAAAGGGAGGATAGCTCACTACAAAAGGTAGGGAGTTGGGGTGCCCAGGAATGGTCTATTGTGAGGGAAAGAGAAAAGGAAGAATTGGACAAGGTGCCAGGTTTTGTTGTAGAAACTTCCTATGGAGAGAGAGTCTTGGATCAAACACTTGGAAAAGAAAGTATAATAGGCAAATGACCAACCATCATGCCATCTGGTAGACGACACGCACAGAAAATGTCTACTGTGCTTTCATCATTAAAGTCTTTCTCAATCTTTTTCAAGTAAAATAACGTATGGTAAAATATTTTATGGGCCAATGAATTAGTAAAACAATAGTCCTTAAAGGGCTTTCTGTGTGCTATGATCTTCGATATTTTTTTAGCAGTATTGGAGAGAGAAAGAGCCAAGGAGCTTGGCAGGAACCCTGTCTTGATCCTGGTTGGACAATGACCAATCGTGGCCGTGTTCCCTTTTCATTCCTGCCTGCCACCCTCTTTCTACTGCTTATATTTGAAAAACATAGCTAATCCCTCATAGAGTATGTGCTTAAAGAATGCCCCCACCCAGAGCTAGGATTATAAATAGGAACAAGACATAATATTTGTCTTACTTACTTTTCTATTGCTGTGATAAAACATCATGACCAAGACAACTTATAAAAGAAAGCCTTTAAGTGATGTCTTACTTAGGGTTTTACTGCTGTGAACAGACACCATGACCATGGCAAGTCTTACAAAGGACAACATACAATTGGGGCTGGCTTACAGGTTCAAAGGTGCAGTCCATTATCGTCAAGGCAAGAGCATGGAAGCATCCAGGCAGGCATGGTGCAGGAGGAGCTGAGAGTTCTACATCTTCATCTGAAGACTGCTAGTGGAATACTGGCTTTGAGGCAGCTAGAGTGAGGGTCTTAATCCCATGCTCACAGTGACACACCTACTACAACAAGGCGACACCTCTTAATAGTGCCACTCCCTGGGCCAAGCATATTCAAATCATCACAAGTGGCTTACAGTTCCAGAGGGTTAGAGTCCATGATGGAGGAGCAAAGATGTGGCAGCAGGAACAGCTGAGAAACCACATCTTAAACTACAAGCCAAGCTTGTATATACTGGACCAAAGCAAGACTGAAACACAGCAGAACTGATTTCAAGTCTTGTAGCTCCATGTCCGATGTCAAAGGGCTTAGATGGCTCAGCCTTTGCAGTTTTTCTACCTGGAAGATAGATCTTTCTTTTAGACTGGCCCCACTCCCTATCTACAGCTCTTTTGGCAGATATGACTCTGGCACCTCTAACATTTGGGGTCTCCAATGCAATCTGGGCTAATTAGTAAAGGACTAATTTCTCTTCCTCTCTGGCCCTTCATGCAGGGACGGCCCCTCCATATCTCCCCTGTCTTCAGCAGCTCTCCTCAGGTATAGAGAGGATTGCACCAGCCCCTTACTCATGTGCCCCTTCGTGACTCTAAAGCCAGAACCACAGGGATCCCATTGCCAGGTTTAGCTGCCTGATTGGAATGAGCTCTGGACCTACCCCTTCTTGAAGCACATTTGTGCCAGCTTTTGATAATTCCTTAGGCCTGTTCCTTTCACAAGCTGGAAAGTTAGCTGGGGGGTGGGGATGGGGGTGTGGCCCTGAGAGCATTCTTCCCTTTATTGCAGAACAGATTTGCCCGGGTTTTGTTTGTTTTTTGTTTTTTTGTTTGTTTGTTTTTCTTTTTTCTGTTTTTCCTTTCATCTCCTTATCTCTTTGAGCACAAGTCAGGGCTCAAATGGGACATGTCTTGTTTTTCTCTTCAAATTGTACAGTTTGTGTTTGTCTGCATCAGACTATTAAATAACCATGTGAGAGAGTCAATATTAAGCTCTTGAACTCTCCTCTGCCAAAGAAATTAGTCCTTTACTTTTCAAGTTAGCCTCAGAAAAAAATTCTTAGGACAAGGACAGAAAGCAGCCACATTCCTTGTCAAAATATTGCAAGAATGGCCTCTAGCCCAGTTGCTCCTGAGTCCTCACTTCCATTCCATCTGGGCCTCTGCCGTGCACGCTGCTCTCAGCACTACAGTCTTCTGAGCTCCTGCTAGGATCTTTCCTTAAGCCCTGCTTACAGTATTCAACAGATTCTCTAGTCCAAAGTCCAAAAATCTTCCATATTCCTCCAAAACCCACATAGACAGGTCTGTTACGGCAATAGCCCACTCTCTGATTCCAACTTCTATATTAATTGCTCTCTATTTCTATGATAAAACACTGTAACCCTTGCCTACTATGATGGTTTAAATGATAGCACCCTACCTCCAGGCTCTTATGTTTGAAATCGTTGTCCCCTGTGGGTGGAACTGTCTGGGAAGCATTAGGTAACATGGGGAGTTTATATGAATCACAGTCCGTTATGGAAAGGAGTTGGGTCGGATGCAGAAGCCAGGGAGGAACAGAAACACAGCTTACTGGCTTGCTCCTTGGAGCTTGCCCAACCTGCTATCTTAAACCATTCAGGACCTCCTACCCAGATGTGGCCTGTGAGCTGAGTCTACTCCCTTTAAACATCAATCAAGAAAATGTATCACAGGCTTGCTCACAGGCCAATCTGGTGAGGTCATTTTCTCAACTGAGGTCCCCTCTCCCAAATGACTCTAACCTGTTCCAAGTTACCATTTAAAAACAAAACAAAACAAAACACCTAGTCAGCACACCCATTGCCAGTAACATACCACTCCCGACAAGGCCACACTTCCCAGACAGTTTCACCAATAGGGGATAAAGTATTCAAACATATGAGCCTGGAGGTAGGATGCTCTCATTTAAACCATCATAGCAGGCCAGGGACTGTAAACCAGCAGGGAATCAAAGCAGCTGCCTTACTGTGTGGACTGTGCTGAGACAAAGAGGAAGAGACCAGTAAACTCCCCAGGAGAGTTACTCAGAACCAGGATTCTTAAAAGTTAGCAACGCAATGGCAATGTGAGCAAAGGGAATTCTTGTGCATGCATCAGGCTATAGACAAACCGGGGGAGACACTATATCAACCACAAGGCACACCACGCTGACACACCCTCCTTCCCATTCTCTCTCTCTCTCTCTCTCTCTCTCTCTCTCTCTCTCTCTCTCTCTCCCCCTCCCTCCCTCCTTCCCTCTTGCCCTCTATCTCTATCTCTATCTCTCTGTGTGTTTGTGTCTGTGTGTCTGTGTGTCTGTTTGACAGACACACATGCATGTTTGACATGCAGGCACACACATTTTGCTGTCCGTTTCTCTGTATGCATATCTACTGAGTAATGGTGCCTTTTGCAAGCAGACGGAAATAAGGGGACTTTAAAAGATGGATTTTTATTGTTCTACCAAACATCTTAAAACCGATTGGAGCCTCAGAGGAGAGAGAAACAAAGCCAGCTCTCAGAGGCTTTCTGTCTACTCCTTCAGAAAATTGTCGGCATCCCAGGCAACACGTAGGAAAGTATTAAAATTTGAGCAACACTGGTTTACTTGTTCATATGCATCCCCATAGAATTTTGCAGTGCATCCACAGAAGCTTCAAAGGCTCCACAGTGAGATCCATCAGGATGTGGGGAACATGAAGAAAGACAGGGCTCCAGTGTTTGGAGACATAATGCTGGCACACGGGCTCCCGGGCATCTGGAAAAGCCAGCCTGACACAGTGTTTCGATTTCAGGCTGTTTAATGAATCCCGATCACACCACAGCGCAGGTGCCGCGGGAAGTATGTTAATTTAAGATCACATCTTCCCAATCCCCACAGGTTTCATTCCAACCTAATAAATGAAATAATCTCATTGCAGGTGCCCTGCTTACCTAATTAGGCATAGGACAAAGCAATGGCATTCGGAGCACCTTGATACCACTGGTCACCTTCAGAAGCAAAACTGTCACCTGGCTGTGGGCTCCTGCCCCAGGCTTCATCATGCACAGGTCAAAGGCAAACAAATAGGAGGCCACAGGTCCCTTTCCCCTCCCACACCACTATTTTCCTCCTTTCCCAGTTTCTTGTCTTACCTTTATAAATGCATCTACAATGCTGGAGCCTGCAAAACCTTACTTGGTTTAACTAAACTAAAGCTTAGGTCTAATTTCCTGATAATTCACTAAATAATCATGAGATTCAGGTTATTTTTAACCAAATGGGGGTTTCCCCCATTGAAGAGGAACTAGAAGAAATGCTGTGACTGTATCCAAGGCAGTGGAATCAGACCAAGGCAGTGGGCATTATGCCTGCCCTCTCTCTGCTATGCACTAAACTTCGGAAGCTAGCCTCCTGTCGCTGCCCCGATCCTCTTCCCCTCCAACACTGCCCACACTCCTTCATGCCTGGGTTCAAACGTTAGCCCCTCAGCAAGGCTCTCCTGACCACCTAGGCCACAGAGCCTCTCCAGCTGGGAACTGGCGCCTATACCTTCCTGCACAAAATGATGACTGGTGACTGTAATTCCTACCTTATAGGAAGGGTGTAGGCTGATAAGCCAAAGCACATTAACCAAAGCTGACCTTTGGATGTACCCGGGTGGATTTAAAGTCACCATCTGAACCTGATATCCTAATTCATTTACTTTGTAATGAGCTCTAGGTCACAATGGAGACCTCTGGTGCTGAGTCAGGTAGACTCAGTGAGGTAGACTAGAATAAAGTAGCCCATTTACAACATCTACAGAATCAAAGAGGTAAGTTTATGCCCTCTTTACCACTAGATTAAGGGAATGATATTTTTATTTTTAAATTTTTTTAGACTGAGGAAAAGTTTTTTTGTTAATTTTGTCCTTAAATTTATGTATTTTATTTTTTCTCTTAGTGTTTCTTCTACACATGTGTATAGACACTACATGAATGCTTGGTGCCCTCAAAGGTCACTGGAGTTATGGGTGATTGGGAATCACTCACCATACGAGTGAAGGTACTTGTACTCCGGTCTTTGGTAAGAGCAACAAGTACTTCTAACCACCAAGCCATCCCTCTGGCCCCCCGGGGCCAGAATCCCTGAAGGAATGGATTTATATAAATTCCAAAGTCCTAACCTGGCTCCCCTGCAGCCAGGGCATGGCTCTGGCCTCTAGCTAGGGGCATTTCTCCTTTGCCCCAATGGAAAACCACTAGACTGAAGGAATTGAGGCAACATTCAGAGAGCCAAGCCAGAGGTATGGGAAGGAGGTGAAATGGAGAGAAGACAATGAGCTAGAGGCATTCTGGGTAGTGCTACTTTCTGTCAGTTGTCATTCCCCACTGGGCCCAAGCCAAATCAGTGAGGACTCACATAGAAAATCATCTCTGCTAAGCAGGGCCCCAGAGGGTCTGCCCTCTGAGGAGAGGTTTCAGAGCAGCCCCACACAACCGTAGTCCAGTCTTGCATTGGCCTTGACCTGGACTCAGATCAACTCTGTGTCCGTAGAATTTATCGGAGCGTTGCTGGGACCGGTCTAACCCTCAGCAGGTACAGAACCCGTTGCTTGGACTGGTCTAGCCTCAAACTTCTGAATTCAGTTGGCTTCTTTCATTTTCCATTTTCTGAGCTTGACTTTGAACAAAACCTCCCCGGGGAAACCCAGAAAACACTGCCAGGTTTCTCCGTCCCCTGCTTGAAGTAATCAAACCCCCAGCGTATGCCCCAACTCAGCCAACGCTGGCTTCGCTGCCAACCCCAGCCTTGCTAAAAAATTCATAAACCACAGAACAGCTGTGCCACATTCTGCTTTCAGAGCAAAGCGTCCACTATCAGGTTTTCATCTGGCACTACTGAGAACTAAGTGTTTATTCTTGACAGAGACTTGAAAGAGGAAACCTTGCCGCCTGTCTACTTGGAGTCACACAAGGACAGGTTTGATGGGAATCCCATACATATTCCAATGAGATGAAAGATATTATTCATTCCTAAAATGTCTTCAGAGACTCCATTAATGGAGAAATTCCAAGTGACAGAACCTAAAACAGGTCCCCTAATATCTACATAGAGTCATATTAGAGCCGGTGGGGGAAGGGATGCTCAAGAACAGACCTCCCCGAGATCAGTTTCTTTCCTTTCCAGCACAATGATAAGAGATGGCTGTGAGGAGAGAGGGGGAGGGAGGAATCAAGGGGTCCCCAGGAAAACAGATGGGGTCAGTTAAGAGCTCCTTTCCTTAGTGGGAGGGATTTCACCAGGAAGTTTCTGTATCTGAGCAATCGCTATGGAGACATGCCCCCACAAGGGTTTCCTCAATTGTGCTAGGCTTGGTAACGGAAACCTTGTTATTGTGCCCTCAATATTGTGTGCCTGGATAAGCTGTAGTTGAAATAAGCACTTTAAAAAAACCTCTGCACTTTCTCCAAAGACTGCATCCTAAGGGGAAAAAGACAGAGAAGCCAAAACTCTGAAATCTTGAGGCCAGTCCAATAAGGATAGCAAACCAAGATCCTCAAGGGTCAGGGACTGAATCTGGTTTTGTCATATAAGGGTCTGTTGTGTTGGCACTGTGGCTAGGTGGTGTGTGTGTGCACCTGAGTGTGTCATGAAAGGTCATTTTCTGTCCCACCAATCACAACTCTCAACTAGCCTATCTGCACGCTCATCCACAGTGCAATAATAATTTCTGCTCATCTAAGTGATCATGACGCATAATGGCGAGTAGCTGTCCTACAGGACCCTTCCTAGCTGGAGCACTGTTGTGTCCTTGTGTTCTCAGCTTTTATAACAAATAATCCAGCGATAATAAAGAGCAACTCTAAGTTCCCCTTAATTCTATTTTCCTTGCATACTAACTGAGGTGCCCATGTCAAGTATGAACTGAGAGAACAGAAATGAGCACAGGAAAAAAAAAGAGGAGGGAGGGGGTTATTGCAGCCTAGAAATATTCTGTGCTTCTGATTCAGATGAATTGACTCTGGGTGAAATTAGTTAAGTTCTAGATGCTATGTTCACAGTTCTAGAAACCCACATCAACTCATTTTCATGGCCTGCAAATTTGCTCTAACAGAAATGGAAAAGATGCAAGCTTTAAAATAAACCAAAACTAGTCTGAATGCTGATGGGAATGCTTAATGCTGGTAAGAGGACCTTAGAAACAAACACGCCAGGGCTCTGGAAACACCCTTGGGAGACAGAATGCCACTGTAAGATGAGATGACAGAAGCCAGGAGAAAGGAACACTTCCCTCAAACTACATAGATGGTTTGAGATAGACACAGAGCTAAGACCCACGGACACTTTCACCACTCTGGGCAAGTTCTGGTACTATTTAGACTGCTTGCCCTGTGGCCAGAGACAAAGACAGCAGCTGAGCACCCACTGAAGAATCCTTGGTGCACTCCAGAAGCAGACAGCAACACTCTCTAGCTTACTAATGTTTTTGCTGGTTGTTCTCTGCTTCTTCCCATTTTTTGATACTTTATTTACATTTCAAATGCTTTCCCCTTTCCAGGTCTCCCTTTGAAACTCCCTATCCTATCCACCCTCCCCTGCCTCTATGAGGGTGCTCCCCCACCCACCTACCGACTTCCCTTCCTGGCATTCCCCTATACTGGGGCATCTAACAGTCTCAGACCCAAAAGCCTCTCCTCCCACTGATGGCCAGCAAGGCCCTCCTCTGCCACATATGTGGCCAGTACCATGGGTCCCTCCATATGCATTCTTTGGTTGGTGGTCCAGTCTCTGGGAGCATGGGGAGCCTGACCAGTTGACACTGTTGCTCCCTCCATGGGGCTGCCAACTCCTTCAGCTCCTTCAGTACCTTCTCCAACTCCTCCATCTGAGACCTCACGTTCGGTCCAACAGTTACTGTGAATTGAATCATGGGTGTTCGGAACTTTTGGGCTAATATCTGCTTATCAGTGAGTACATACCGTGTTTGTTCTTTTGTGACTGAGTTACCTCACTCGGGATGATATTTTCAAGTTCCATCCATTTGCCTGCGGATTTCATGAAGTCATTGTTTTTAATAGCTAAGTAGATTCCATTGTGTAAATGTACCACGTTTTCTGTATCCATTCCTCTGTTGAGGGACATCTGGGTTGTTTCCAGCCTCTGGCTATTATAAATATGGCTGCTATGAACATAGTGCTTCTTCCCATTCTTATTGCATGTATTTGTGAAGCAACCCCAGGTCTTCCAACCTAGGCTCCTCCCCCTTCTCTTGGTTTTTACCTTCTGTGGCACTTGTCACACCTCTCTCATAGCTGTCATGAAGTTTAATCTGCATTCTGAATTCCTATTTATTGTGAGTCCTCTGCATGTGGACTAACCATTTACTAAGGGCAGGCACAGGTATAAGTGAGCATCAGCTTCCAGCATCAGGGCCCCTTATTCTGCCCTTTGTCCCAGTCTCCATCCCTATGGCTTGGGAGGTATCAAAGCATCTCCCTGTAGGAAGAGGGTGTATGACCACACCAACTCGTGAGACCTGAGTCTGAGATCTGATGGAAGTGGAAAACAGAAGGCCATTTTCTGATGACACTAACAAGGGAGGTAGAGATCCCTGCCTGGAGATGCAGAGAATCGTACGTAGGGCCTAAGACTGAGTCTAGAATGGAGGAAATAGGTCAACATCATGAGCAAGTCCAGGTCCTGCTGAGAAGCCATGGACTTTCAGTGCCGCCGGAAGCCCTGCCTTTACTTGCATCTGCTCTAGTTGGTTAGAATTGGGTTCAGCTTAGTCAGACTGTTCCTTATACTTTAAGTCTTTCAGGGGATCAAACTTTGTATACACTAAAAGTTTGTTTCTACAAATCAGTTAGAAAGGAAAACAGGAAAATTCCTGAAATGCTTTCATCAGCTCCTGGCAACGGATTGAGAAAAGTCCCCCTGTCCACGGCCAAGTAAGAGAAGAAGAATGTGAACATGCTGGTTATGAAATTGTTAGTGTCCATCATCAGTTCTGGGGTGAATTGTTCTCAGTTTCAGGGTCCCTAAAATCAGGCTTACATGAGCAAAGAATTCTTCCTCCAGTCACTGGGTTTGAGCATGAATTCTCCCAGAGGGCATCTGCGTTTGTCTCTGACAGTCCGAGGAACCTGAGACCACTTGAAATCAATCTCTCTGCTCAAGGATTATTAGACCCCATCAAAAATGTGAATTCAGCCCTGGGGTCTAGGCAAGTCTGTACCAGCCTATGACCCAGGTTCACAGATTTTTGTCCTTTCTTGCCTTTGAAACCCACAGTTGAGGCCTATAGATTACTTTGCTGGTTTTTCCGGAGAGTTTTCCTTTCCTCGGTGTGTATCTTGTTAATATTCTGACTTGACACAAGACGTTCTGTTAGACACTCACCATGGATGCATTTCCTTCTTGAGAGTGGTGTGTAAACTAACACTGCCTTTTATAACACATGGGCATCTTGGCTTTGATAAAACATAATGCCACTTCCCAGCCCAGAAGCGCAAGGATGATTGTGACGCAAGGGAGGGACTCCCTGAACCGATTCACTGATGCCACCGACTGCCTTCCACTCACTGGGTGAACATGGACCATGATAAGCATCTTCTTGAACCCTACCATGCCCAAAGCAGATAGTGCTTTGCTCACATATACATTCTGAATTAGCTACATTCGTGCTTGCTTAAACCCTGATGAACTTTAATGCAACTAAAGAGGCAGAGGAGAAATGCAACATGGAGGCTCTGGAGCTGACCGCCTTCTAAACATGTCCCTAAGACCAGGGTCCCTGTAGAAAGATGCTCTCCTTCCAGAAAAGAGCAATTCAATACTTGTCCATTTTATGAGATAGAGACTCACCACAGGTGAGCCACCAGATGCTGTCATTTAAAGGTGGTGCACACCTTTAATCCCAGAACTCCAGAGGCAGAGGCAGGAGGATCTCTGTGAGTCTGAGGCCAGTGTGATCTACATAGCAAGTTCCAGGACAGTCAAGTCTACATGGAGAGACTCTATCTCCAAAAAAAATGAAATGATTTGTTTTTGCATGAACCCCACAGGGTACTCGAGTAGTCTTTCAGACACCCACCTTGCTATCAGTAGATCAGATAGCAATGAGTATTTCCTTTCATTCATTTGAGCATCCATAAATTCGGCAAAAATATTCCCCCGTCATATAAGAAATGATTCCAGAGAAGGCTGAACAAGATGCAACCTTTCACCCTCTAACTCTATTACTGCCGAGGTGAAACCTTGGTTAAATCCAGATTTATATCCCTCCTCTGCTCACATTGCCTCGTGTCCCTCCCAGCTCTGCACTGCATTTGCTGCCAGAAAGAAAACATTTGCTTAGTGAATCTCTTGGTCTCCAGCTCCTTTCTCTTGAGGATTGCTAGAAAATAGAACATTGACTCCTGGTCTCCTTCTTTCTCTTTTCCCCTTAGAGCCTCTTGCCATATAACAAGATTGTTAAAGACAAATTGCCAACCATCCCTCTTACACACACACCTCATTAAGTAGCTTGCACAATTTTCTCTCCTTCTTTCTCAGGGGCTGCTGTAGGAGCAGAGCCATTTATAATCGGCGCCCGCTGTCACGTGGAACTGCTGGGCTCCCGTGAAAGAAGGTGCACACTCTTTGTTTTGCAAAAGGCTTTCTTTCAGGTATAAGTAATTTCTTTCTGTCTCCTTAATGATTGGCGTGTTAGGAGACCTTAGGTCACCTGGGGTTCATCTTGGTTGCTAATGGATTCCATTGGAATAGTAGAAACTACATAAGACCGCTGAATAGGGGTAGCTCAAAGGTGATCTGTTGTCATTGTCCTCATTTTTCAATGTTATTAAGAAACTAACATGGGTGGACAAGAGTCAGGCTCTCTTACCACCTTGGCTCACCCAATTAAAATCCAAGTTTCAAAAATACTAATGAAAATCAAGAAGAGGAATTGGTTATTTTGGGACAGGGTACCAGTTAAGACTGGCTTTCCCTGTTTCCCCAGTCAGTAAGCATCAGTTGTCCCACTATGAAAGGGAAATAAAAACACCCTCCAACCTATACAACATGGGTAATAAAACCATTGTTTTATCTTCTTGTGAGAAGAGCCTTGGATTGGCTAAAACAGCGGACTTGGAAGAAGGCATTAGTGCCAGCTTATTAACACGATGCCAGGCAGTTTCTCAAAATCCATTCTATACAACTTCAGTTCCTTACCTGAGAGTCAGAAACAAATGAACCGAGGTGGCAGGTGGAGGGCAGCAGGGGCTGTGGAGGTTACCTAGTGCTGGGCTAGCTGAGGCTCTAGCACTCAGTACCAAATACCACCCATTATAATACGAATGACCTCCTAGGAGATCAGCTCCCCCTATACACTTCTGCTCAACAACTGATGAAGATCACTAAGAAATTCTAAGAAACAATGACTGCAGCTTGTGCCAGGAATGATCACAAGGCTAAGACAAAGAAATTACAGCGTAACTAGTGAAGGGACACGGCGGAAAGGAAAGCAGATCTTCCCCAGGGTCATGACTGCCTGTGAGCTCTGGAGAGAACAGAATCCATCTAAGCTCTTTTCTGGGCCTTAGCTGGTACTTCAATGCTTGACAGCAGTTTGGAAGCTAAGTGTGACTAGACAGTGAGAACAGAGACGTCTTCGCTGTCCTGGAGTCCCAGATACACCACATACTCAGCAGCAGCGTGCCTCGATTTATCCCACGGCCCTCCTCACGAATGGTATTAAAGGCCTTCCATGGACTTAACCCAACCAAGGAAGCTGACCACATCTTACACATCCTAGAGCTTGGTGGTGTCCTATGCAGAGCGGAGCCTTACACTGTTCCTGTCTACTCCCCAACTCACTAGTGTGATGGCAAGGTCCCACCACCATCTCAGCGTGGGCCTGGGGAACCCACACACCTGTCTGAGAGTGCCTCATGCGGTGAGAGCTGTACCGTGATTGGAAGAGAGCCGGAGAGAGCTGTAATGTGATTGGCAGAGAGCTGCAGAGAGCTCTACCGTGATTGGAAGAGAGCCGTGAGGGCCCAAAGGCCAGATTCGGTCTTCAGACTCCACCATGTATCTAGATTGGTGGGACTCCAGGTAAATACCTCTCCAACAGAGTTAGCCTCAGAACTGAATGAACATATGTAAAAACACAACATATCTGTAAAATTCTATACAACTTCTAGTTTTTAAATACTAGAAAAGAGTTAGTTATACTTTTTTATTATCTAGAAACGAAAGATTTAGAATTGCTATTTATAGGAATCTTAGGATCTCAGTAATGATTTGTTAATTGAATAATGAAGCCTATCTTTCAGTTTCATTTTTAAATAAAAACTGTAAGTCAGATGAAAATATCTTACACAACTCTATGTATCTAAGATTATGAAAGTAATCCAACTTTTTAATTAAGCAAAACGGCTTTTTCTTTTAATTTTTCTTTTAGATTTATTTTTATCTGAAATATGTGGATGTTTGGTCTCCATATATGTCTATGCATGCATCCCTGGCGTTCACAGAGGTCAGATGAGGGCACTGCATTTCCTGGACCTGTAGATACATGGGGTTCTGAGCCTCCATATGGGTGCTAGGAAACAAACCTGGATCCCCTGTAAGAGCAATGAGTGTGCTTCAACACTGAGCCCATCCCTCAAGACCTCCTTTTTTCTTTTAGTTAGTCAGTTACTTTGTTGAGAAAGTGACTCACTTTGTAACCTGGAATGACTTGGAACTTTTAATTTAACCTTGAACAATCCTCCTGTCTTAGCTTCCCAAGGGCTGGGATTTCAGGAGTGTGCCACCACACCCTCAAGAAGCAATTTCTATTGGTAGCTCTTCTTCTCTAAATACATAGTGGTTGAGAGCTAGAGAGAAGCTTCAGCGGTTAGAGCACCAGCTGGTCCTGAATTCAACACCTAGCAACCACATAGTTTCCAACCATCTATATATAATGCGTTCTGATGCCCTCCTCTGGCATGTAGGTATACATACAGATAGAACCTCGTATACAATAAATAAATAAATAAATAAATAAATAAATAAATAACACATCCATGATCTATTTACATAGTAACTACCTCCTCGAGGTCCCTTGGTTGGTAAAAGGATGGGGATTTCACTGCACTGAAGACCCCTTAGATGGTATGTTCTAGTTATAGAGCAGCCAGAGTAACAGATGGAGTCAGGCTCTGGTGGGAAAGCCAGACATGGAAGAAACCAGAAAATGAATGCCAGCTCACCAGACTGCAATCACGCTGGACAAAGAGGCAACCAGAAGCATCAAAGTTGAAGACCTGTCCAAATGGAAGAGGGCAGAGAAGAGATAGATGAGCATCCAGAGCAGGCCGAGGGAGACTATAGGACACTGATTTCTGAAGCCACCATGTAAAAACAAACAGCAGCAGTTTCCATTTCCTGCCGCTGAAGGCTTCGTGCCCACAGAGCTGAGAGCTTTGCCATGTCAGATGGTTAGTGGGCATCCCCACCATCAGCAGTCTCTCTACACCTTGACCTGGACCAGCCAGCTCAGCGTCCTAAGGTCTGCTTTGCTCATGCCCTCTTCACATGTCACAGCTGCCAGCCTATAATAAACTTCCCTTATTTTTTTTTTAAGTTCCCATGTCCATCCAGGAATGATCTACTGACCTCTTTCCATCCTGCCGGTCCATTGTCTCCACTAAAGATATTTGCTTCCCAAACTCTCTGACTCCTTCCCAGTTCCCTGAATTTTAATACCATTGTTCCCATCCAGAAAAGCCATTTCTCTTCTCTCCTCCCTCAAGATATTTACTATCTTTTCACCTTATCCAGGATAAAATGAGAAAAAAAAAAAAAAAAAAGAACACCACACATCACTCAAGACTATTACAAAAGGCAAAAGATATCTCTGTGGAGAATAGGGTTCAATTCAGAATACACCATAGGACAGTGGATTATATCCCCCAAAAAGCAGAGGGATGGGTCATAGGACATGACTAAGAGGGACCATAAGGGGGAAGGGGGACACCTGGTTCAATTTGCCTGATATGTCCTATCATGTTTTGTGAAAAGAGGCCAAGGCTGATCAGACACTACCTGTGAAGCAAGGGAATATAGTACATGAGATGTCACAGTGGTCAGATATGGAGCATGGGGTTCTAGATGGGCCAGCTTAGCAGGGCTCTTGCTAAAACTGGATTTTGCAAGGGTGTGCACAGATGAACCAGTTGCTGAGTCTGCTCCTAGTCCCTGGGTCCCCAGCCATCTATTATCCGTTTGGAATAAATGTGTCTTGTAGGGTGGTATCGGACTGCTATCTTTTATCATTTCTGTTATTTAATTTTCTTTGTTTACATCTTATTCATTTTTTTTAAAAAAGTCTCTTGTCACATTCTTTTATATATTTCACAAGTGCCAAGAAGATGGCTCAATTACATCAAGCCTTAATGAATATTTATTAACTGCTTCGTTGAGGTTGCTGGCTTTGCACTTCTTTCTATGTGTCCTCAGATAGATCACTCTAAAGCAGGGCAATAGCGGTGGTGCTGAACATTCTCACACAGGATTCCAGCTGGAGATGACTCCCACCACCAGCAAGACCTCGGGAGATTCCCTGTCTGCTCTAACTCGCCCCATAAGCACAGGTGTGGTGCCTGAGGAGGTTAATGCACAGAAAGGATCTAGAACACCTAACAGGAAGGAGACAGCTACCATTTAGGGAAGTCAAATGCATTTAATGTTTGCAAGCTTCCTAAGATCTGTTTGGACTGGTACCGTGCACGGAGAGGGCGTAGAAATGGGGATAATTAAATCTATTATGCTTCCTTGAAGGCCCAAATTAACTCAAATGTTTTTCAGCCTATGGACTGGTATGTAAGGGTCATTAAATATATTTTGGTTGGCTCCTCGGAGTTCAAAGGGAAGTCTCGTATCCTTGGCATCTATTTTTTAAAAAATCAAAATTCTTCCACTATCTCCCAATCATTCTCTCTCTTCCGAATGAGACCTGATTAGTTTTAATAGTGAAAATGTTGCTGTAGACCAATTCAAAATCGATTTATTAAAATTGACAGATTATCCCAGTACTTTACCATAAAAGGATGCTCTCGCGTGCTCTGTGTTTCTCCAAGAACTCCAGGGTTGTAAATGCCTTCCTAGAATGCTATCAATTTAAATGATTGAAAAAAACACAACACATAATAAGTGACAGATTTTTCAAATCAGATAAAGATGGGAACCAGATTATCTGTCCGGGGTGATAGATTGCAGCAATAATAAATTCACTTCAAGACACTGGATCAATTTTTAATCAAGCCAAGAATTATTATTGCAGAAAGATAAAATGACCCATGAGAAGATGCCTTAATTTTCCACCAATCAAATTATAGCCTTTCTAAATAAGATGTAATGAGATCCACAGAATATCCAGGTTACACATCCCACCTAATTACCCCTGTTCCCTGCCATGTAGTGATATACTGGTGGTAAACTGACCTCTGCATTTGCCCAGATGAAAAGGTAATTAGTTTTTCCACCAGGCTCTGGTGAAAATAACAGCAGTGACACATGTCATCTCCTTCCACCAAGTCACAGTCTCTGAGGTGTTTGTTCTTAAAATATACAGGATATGACCTACTGGGTAATAAACTACGCAGTCATTAAGTGAAGCTCGTGTCTGACAGAAAAACAGCCGCCACCTCTAAGTCGGTGAGGGGAAGCCTGGAGGTAAAGAAATCACTCTACGCTTGACGTTAAACTTTATCAGCAGGTAAAGACGCCCTTCCCCGCCCTCCCCCAGAAACCACCAATCAGGAGATGGAGCTTGAATGACAGACAGTTTCGAAGGCTGTAGAGAGGCCAGATCTTTATGCTCCCATCATCCTTTAAGGCTAACATTCGTCCATGTGGGATCTTGAAGCTTCCTTTTCTCCTCCAAACACTGCTGAAAGAAAGAGCACCAATATTCTTCTAGCCAGATCTATGTGGGGACCTCCAACATCCATACGTCCGCTCAACGACACTCACTGTTATGAGGAGAAACACCCCCTGTCCTTTCGCTGGCTGGCTCTTAAAATAACTCGTCTAGAAGGGATCAAACAAATCAAATCGTTTTTGTTCTCTGTCAGGGTTGTGCTGGCTGGTTTTATGTCAATTGGATGCAAGCGAGAGTCATTTCAGAAGAGGAAATCTCAATTGTGAAAATGACCTCACTAGATTGGCATGTGAGCAAGCTTGTGGCACCTTTTCTTGACTGAGACTGATGTGGGAGAGCCCAAGCCACCATAGGCTGGGCCAAACCTGGTCAGGTGGTCCTGAGCTCTAAAAGAAAGCAAACAGGATGAGCCTGGAGGAGCAAGTAGGATCTCTGCATGGTTTCTGCTTCAGTTTCCATCTCCAGGTTCCTCCCCTAGCTTCCTTCAAGGATGGAGTATGATTTGGAAGTATAAGCAAAGTAAACCATGTCCTCCCCAAATTGCTTTTGGTCATGGTGTTTTATCACAGCCATCAATAGAACCCCTAACTAAGGCAAGGATCATGGGACACAAACTGAGCTGTCTTAGTACTGGGATTCCTTATATTTCTAGAATGCTCGTTCAGATTCCTTCTCTCAACCCACAGTTAATCTCTAGCTGAAACTAGTTATGTTCCTGTTCAGAGACTATCGGTAAACTGGAGGCCCCAGAGTCATGGTCAGGTTTCCATTTTTTGATGGAATTGGAGGCCAACTTGAAGTGACATTTTTGAGATGTTCATATTACTAAATCTTTTGAAGGGCAGTTTACACTTTACCAAGAGTGTACAAACTGCCAAGATCTTGAGTTTTCAAGCACAGTTCAAGGCCACTTCAAGTACCACATCGGATGGCTCCCAGATGAATGGCAAGCCAACATGGGGAGGGGGAGGGAAATCTGTCAGTTACTCTAAAGTTATGCAAGATGTTAATTCATTGGATTGCAGATCTCAGCAGAGATAGTTGCCAAATGCATTCACTAATAATAACAACTTGTTATTATGATTATTATTCTATTTTGATTATTTAATATGTTATTGTGTTATGGGATGTTTAGGTCTCCTCTATCGCCTCCAACGTGCAGGTACCAGGAAGTGAGATCTTTGGAAAGTACTGAGTTTTTTAAGACTGCGAGGCTGGCATCCCATGCTGGGATTGACACCTTTATAAGAAAGGACCAGTTCTCTTGGCTGTAGGGACATAGCAAGAGGACAGGCACCTAAAATTTATATTAATTATTTTTAAATAATGGCAGCTTTTTGAGAGCTGGAAGAAAGCCTTACCATGGACCAAATCTGCTTATCCCTTGATGCGGGGCTTCTCAGACTCCAGAACTGGAAGAAATAAATCCTGTTTAAGCCACATGATCTTTGTTCTTTTCATAGCAATTCAAGATGGTTACTATATAAATATATAAGGTAAAAATTGTTGTATTGATTGTGTTACAGTTAATATGGAGGAATAGGAAATGCCTAACACAATGTAAACACTTTGGGAAGCACATTGTTGACAATTTAATATCAACCGAGTCAACTGCACAGCATAAAACCTAACTCCTTTACTCTTAATCAAGGCTTATACAAAACACTACTGTGCACAAAGTCCCACAAGTAAGAAGAGCCCAGGCACTCATTCTCCACTTAGCTACAAAGATACAAAGTGAACGTTCCAGGAAATGGGTCAAGTTCATTTTCAGTTAGTCTTCAGGAGGATCACAATTCCTGGACAACAGCCCCAGACAGCCATGATGTCCCACCGGCAGACTTTCCCCTTCTATCTTGGCTTGGGATGGTCGTGTGCCCTGCACACACTCCACCTTCAAAGTACTTGGCACAAGTACAGAGAAAGTCATCTGGAATTTAATGAATTCCAGCAATTCATCGTTTGGCTCCCCCTTCCTTGCTAATTTATTAATAACACAAGGAAAGTGGCATGCTGTATAAATTCTTCCATTTTCTCTTTCCCTTAAAGTATCATCCCAGCTGATCTGAATGGTGCTATGCTAAGATTTACCGTTTATTACCAGTAACACAGCTATGTCCAATTGACCATAAAAGCCAGCTACTTTTAAGTACTTCAAACTGTCCATTGTAGTGAATAGAATATTTGCTCAGCTGTATCTTGGGAATATTAAAATCTTCAAATATCCCTGTGCATCTTGTATTTGAGCAAGCTAATGCCTATGGAAACATTGTTTGAATGTGCATTTCTGTCTTCACAGTGTATTCTTAAAGATGAAACAGGAGAACTCTTTAACAACAACAGGCAGACGGTTGGTAGTTGATTTATATTACCTGACTATGTTAATTATGTGATTTGAGCAGGTATTCATGGACACAACAGTAAACATTCCCTTCTAATTTTATATGAGTCTATTTTGGAAACATATTGTAAAAGACACAGCATCTCAATTCCATGGAACCTATATATAAGAACATTCATGCAGAGGTAGTGCTCAACTAGTTAGTGTATTGTCATTAGTAAGTTTTCAAAATGTTACTTTACTAAGAAAATGGTGGCAGATCTGTTGAAGTCCTTGAGCTGGGTCATCTAAAAAGAATCTGAAAAGAGCCATGTGGTTACTAGAGGCATACATGTTCTTTCTAAGGCAGCAAGCACTGAGCACCAGATACACACATCATGTGTTATCTAAGGAAGATACAGAAATTTACATCAAGTTCAAGTCTCAGCTATTTGGACACAGTCCCTGCTCATTCCTCTTGGCACTCACCCAGCATTCCTTAGGAAGTCTCTGTCACTGTCATAATGACATCCATACTGCCCCACCCCCGACTTTGTGTATTGAACCATGGCAGTCAACAGCAATAGGTGTATCCATCGGCTACTGTGTCAAAGATTAAAACGCTCTCTGTGATGCCACTTGTTAATGCAAAATTCACTGAGATAAGAGGTAAACATTTGGCTGACATGAAATGTTCTCCCAGTTTCTAAGAAAGCAAGAAAAATTATGCTTAATTAAATGTTTAATGTTTATAGTTCAAATATTAGCTTTAGGTCAAATTTATGATGTGCTACACCCATGGTTTTTAATATTATATAGACTTTATAGTTCATTGAGATTTCTTATATAATCAATGTACACAGTATATCCAAACCCATTTATATGACAGAGCACATTTTTATTCTTTAAAAGTATGATAAAGGTTTATAGCTCTTGCATCTTTGCTTTTATGGGGTATTTTGTCATGTTCATGATTTATTTAATAATAAGATCTTGGTCAAGATTGCAATGCCCAATTATGACATTGTTCTTATGGGAAAATGTGACTATTTTACAATAGTTTCCAGGAATGGGTTGTGGTCAAAGGAGACAATAATTGTGCTTTAAAAGAAGCAGTGTGTGTGTGTGTGTGTGTGTGTGTGTGTGTGTGTGTTTGTGTGTGTGTGTGTGTGTGTTCCACATGTTAAACCCCTTCTCTATCCAAGGTGTGTCAGTAGACAATTTCTTTCATTGTGCAGGCTTTGAGAGACACCTGAATTTTTTAGATGCTCTGGCCCACTACACAGGAATGTGATGGAACAGGAATGCTGTCCTAGGGCTACCCATGAGTCCACCATATATTGAAAGAATAAAGACTACTCTGGCCTCTCAGCCATTTCCCCCATGCATGTAACCATTCCCTGCCTTCTGGGCATTCTTAGCAAGTTCACGGTAATCTATTTGCCTACTCCAAAATGGACTTAGGGAAGACCAGTTCTGGAACAATGGCTCAGAAAATAATCCATAACACCAAACTTAAAGCAAGTGTGGACTCAGTGTGACTCTGGAGTCCTTTAACACACCTGATTCCCAAAGTACCTACATTTTATTTACAAAGGTTTCTTGTCTTCAGCACAGATGTTCAATTCTCCCGAAAGGATTCCCTGAGCAATATTATTTATAACACCCAGAAAACAACATAAATAGCAGTCTTGGAATTAAAAAGTACCTTTCTCAGTCATTTAAAAAGTAATGTCTTCCTTTTGAATTGTGTGTATAGGCAATGGGGGACACATTGTAAATGTGACTGTAGTTCTCACAGAGGCCAGAGGAGGGCGTTGGAGCCTCTGGAATTGAAGTACAATTGGTTTGAACTGAGAGACTTGAGAGCCAGGAACTAAACTCCGGTCCTCTATAGAACAGCAAGTTTCTTAACTAATGAGCCATTTCTTCAGCCACCCTGCCCCCAGGGGAAACAAGATTTCACACTGTATCCTAGGCTACTTTGAAACTCCATGTGTAGCCCAGGCAGCTCTCAGCAATCCTGTCTTGAACTCTCCAGTATTAGTATTAGTATTAGTGATTAGTATTAGTGATTTTAATATGTCAAGTAAATAAGAAAAATCTCATGTGTCCTAAAAGCACATGGTGGGAAATCTCTAATCAGTCTTCAAAGCTATAGGACATTAAACATGGAACAAAATTATGCCATGAAGCTATAAAAATTCATTTGCCACTCACCCTTCCACATCTCTGCCTATTGTATATCTGTTTCCTCCTCCTGCAGGGAGGAGAGAAGCCTGTAATACTCTAGAACAGCAGTTCTCAACCTGTGGGTTGCCACCCCTTTGGGACTCCCAGAGACTGTTTCAGATGGGTGGTCTATTTAAGTTACAATTTATAACAATAGCAAAATTAGTTATGAAGTAGCAATGAAAGTAATTTTATGGTTGGGGGTCATCACAACATTAGGAAGTGTATTGAAGGGTCACAGCATTGGGAAGGTTGAAAACCCCTGCTCTAGAAGCTAATGGCACTTACAAGAGTCAAGAAACTCAAAAAGGTACAGATTCATGCTCCTCTCCCCCAACACACACTCATCTACCTAAGGGTATAACAAGCTAAGGAAAGAGACTCTGGTCAGCCCTGTTGGAAGTAGCAGTCAGGATTTGTCACCCGTGCTGTGGTGGACTTTTTGATGGTGCAGCTGTAAGTAACCCCCTCATCCACACCCCTGTGAATAACTCCATAAATTCCCTGGTTTGTTCACTAGGGATTGAGGTGAGTTGCTTCTTTGGTCTGTCACTGATGAACAGGTAGATATGAGTTCATCTCTCCAGTCAAAGTCACTCAGTACAAGCTTAAGCAAGCTCAGGACAGTTGCTTTCTTTGTTTGCTCAGGCCACAGGGCCTGCCTTGATTGGCAGTGGTAGCAGCCACATTCATACCAGGAAAGGTGCCAGGAAGCTCGGGGCAGAGAAGACAGATCAGATGCCATGTCAGGCGTGGGTATCACATGCCCTGACTCTAGTGGTGAGCTTTTCAGGCTGGCAAGAACACAGGGAAGGAAGCTGGTGAGGTCAGGGAGAATGGCAAGTATCCAGTCAGTACCTCAGCCGAGATCCAGCTGCAGCCAGCAGAAACCACTCTAGCTGGTTTCAACACAAAGTGATTTATTAATAGACATTAGATGGCTTAAAACATCTTTGCAGAGCCTCCAGGAGTGACTCCTGGCACCCTAGCACCATGGAAAAGCCGTCACTTCTTTATGGCATGTTGGTGTGTTTGAGACAGAGGACCCCTTGCTTATCTACACCAGCAAAGTGGGTACCTGGGGCCTAGCTTTCAACTCATTGCTCTCAGCTCTGATCCAGTCTGGTACATACACCAAACCAATCGAACACACCAAATCTGAGCTCTAAGGGAATCTATCCAAGCTCGTCTTTTATTTTTCAGCCCTTGCAGCAAGCGAGAATGGAGCTGTATTAAAATCACAGATGCGGCCAGCTGTGGAGGCATATGCTGGTAATCCTAGTGTCTGGGACCTAGGGGCAGAAGGATCAGGCATTAAAAGCTAACCTGGGCTGGCCCCATCTCAAAAAAAAAAAAAAAAAAAAAAAACATAAAGATCAGAATCTACGTCAGCGAAGGAGCAAGGGCAAGTGGGCAGTAAGGAGAGTTTACAAGAAAACTTGACTTCCTATGCCAAGATGTAGACTAAGCCATAGGGTTTGAAATGGCAAGCTGAAGATGTCCACAGAAAGGCAGGCTTCAGCAGACCCAGGCGCAGGCCCAGGCCCAGGCACAGACATGGTGGAGACTGGTCCCCTACAGAAGAGGAAGGACTGACTCAGCTGGCTGCTTCAAAGGCTCAGTTTGCTTATTGTATCTTGTGCTTATTTGCCTGTGTACCTGAGTAAGCAAGTAGAAACTTCCGGGCCATCCCTTGTTTTTTGTTTTTTGTTTTTTTGGTTATTTTATTTATTTACATTTCAAATGTTATTCCCCCTTTCCAGTTTCCCCTCCAAAAACCCCCTATCCTATCCCCTACACCCCTGCTTCTATGAGGAAGACCCACCCACCCACCCACTCCCACCTCACTGCCCTAGCATTCCCTTACACTGGGGCATTGAATCTCCAAAAGACCAAGGGCCTCCCCTCCTATTGATGCCAGATAAGGCAACCCTGTGCTACATAAACAGCTGCTGCCATGTGTCCCTCCATGTGTACTCTTTGATTGGTGGCTTAGTCCCTGGGAGCTCTGGGGGTCTGGTTGGTTGATAATGTTGTTCTTAATATGGGGTTGCAAACCCCTTCCTTCATCTCCTTCAGTCCTTCCTCTCACTCCTCCATTTTGGTCCCCGTGCTCAGTCCAATGATTGGCTGTGAACATCCACATGTGTATGGTCAGGTTCTGGCAAAGCCTCTCAGGGGACAGCCATACCAGGTTCCTGTCAGCTAGGGCTTCTTGGCTTCAGCAATAGTGTCTGGGTTTGGTGTCTGCAGGTGGGATGGATCCCCCAGGTAGGCCGTCTCTGGATGGCCTTTCCTTCAGTCTCTGCTCCACACTTTGTCCCTGCATTTCCTTTAGACAGGAACAATTCTGTGTCAATATTTTTGAGATGGGTGGGTGGCCCCATCCAGAAGATTCTGGAAAAAGAAAAGAGAGAATTATTTAGGCTTACACTTCAAGGGCACATTCAGTTGTGGTAGAGAAGGCATGGCATCAGGAGTGGGGGCAGCTGGTCACGCTGCATCTGCAGTCAGGAAGCAGAGATCAAGGAACTTAGGTCTCCTTTTTTATTCCGTCTAGGACCCCCAGCCTATGGAACGGAGCCACCCACATTCAGGTGGGCCATCCTGCCCCCATTTAAACTAACCACGAATCTTCCTCAAAGATATGCCCAGAGATTTGTTTCCATGGTGATTTTAAAACCCATCACATTGACAGTTAAGATTAACCATCACATAAGATAAGATCCAGAAATCTGTGTTTTAACAAGGCTTCCAGACCTTTCTACTGGATGCTGCTTCGTGAGACCACCATGTTGCACAATACTTGACTTTTTAGGAATTAGACTAATTTGCATTTTGTGTGTTCAGGATTTTATATTGTCTCATTTATTTCCTGCTTTAAAGTCTTTTCTGCCATTTCGAAATTGAGTCTTGGGCTGTCTTTCGAGTTTTGATATATTACAAATGTCTGTGCTAATTACTATCACTCAGGAGATAGTTTCTTTGGATGAAGCAGAGATGATATTGCCCCTCTCCCCAAAGATCCATTGCTCTTGTCTCCTCCCCAGCAGAACAGAATGACAGCACAGCCTCCAGAGCCAGTCATGGAACATAACAGAAGCACTTAACTGGCTATTCAAATCCAAACATGTCTGAGCCCTGTTATGAAGCTCAGCTTAGCTGCTGTAGGCTCATACTTCCTACCTCAAAAAGGATTGTTCTCTGAGGCCTGTGCTTGGAGCAGGTTTCTCCACAAGAGTGGAAATATTTCTCCAGAACATTCCCCACTACCACAGAAACAAAGATGTCGTTGCTCTTTTTCTCCCCAGAACACACATTTCCTAGCGCTTCCCCAGAGTGGACTTCTGTGCTGTCTGTGATAAAACACAGGGGCAAAAAACCAGGAGACAAACAAAACATTTTTCTTCTGCTTGAGCCAAAAAATAACCACATCCCATTTTGTTCAGTTCATAGTCTGAACTGAGTCTGAGCCGCTGCCTGTCAGTTGCCACCCTTCCTTCACCTGACCCAGTCCAGTCGTTCATCCTCACCTCATGCCTGTTCCGGCTGGACTCCAGGCAAGGGATGTTAGAAGTTTGAAGTGTGATATGCTCTTGACGACAGCTTGTGTTTCCCTGCATCTGCACTAAATTCAAACCATTCTTCACAGCACTATTAGACACGACCAAAGGCACTTGTAGCCAGTAGGTGTCCTTTGATTGTATTTTTAGAATAGCCCATGAATAAAATAGAGTTCGATTACTCAAAGAAAACCAGTAACTAAGTCTGACAGTTGGAATATATCCGGAGAATTCCAATATGTCATTTGAAGACTCATTCCTGCAGTGTCATTGGAAGTAACGTGTTCTATTCTGATTCCTGACTTCCGATAACTCGAGCGTTGATTTAGGTGTTGAAAGAAACAAGAAAGCAATCCCAAAGCCCAGAGCCATTGAGAGAATGAGAGAGAGATGTGTTTGCACACATAAGCACATGCATGCAAATGAGTCCAGTGTGGTGCAAGACCAAAAAACTCACAGGAAGCAAAAAACTGACTTCCCAGCCTCATGCTGGATCACCTCTGCCTAAATCGGAACCGTTCCTAAGAATTCAGACTAACACACACACACACACACACACACACACTCACACACACACACACACACTGTTATCTTCAGTATTTAATTAATTTGCACCCACATTCCCATGACCCATATTCCTCAAGTTCAATCTGATCCCAGCCCCAGAGAATCAGACACATATTTGCACTCTCAGAAGCTGGCACTCTGGCTATATTTAACAAGCAGCAGCACTGACAGTAATTGGAGTTTCATATCAAGGTAAATAAATGACAAGATCATAAGAACACACTCCAGCGGCCCTGTGCATCCTGGAATCCCCTAACATCAGAGAAGCAAGTTTAACATCAGGCCTCGGTGGAGTTGCATTTTCTATAAACAAACAACGTGAAGAAAGCCTCGCCTTTGTCATGTGTAAGTCCCACTGAAGAGAAAATGAATATTCCGTTTCATATATTTGTTTACTGGAAGCTGCAGCTTCCTTTATTTAGCAGAGGCTCTCAAGTCCTCAGCGTGCAGAATGTCACGTGACCCACAGTGGGCCCACAGTCTCTCCCAGCAGCAGCTCCTGATGTAAATTGTTCAACTGATTTAATGTGCTGGGGTATTAATGCTCCAAGTGAGTCCATTTAAAGTCAGTCTAGTTAAAGTCTTTCTCTCTCTTTTAACCACATGGAGGGGAGCCCTTCCCTTCTAGAGCTACTAAGCTTTCTCTGGAACAAGCGCTCTCTGCCTCAGCAATATAGACATTTGCTGGCTAATTTTGTTACGGGGATGGTAGGAGGAATACAAACAACTCTACAGACATTAAGTGACCTGAGACCTAACTCCTGAGACCTGTGGATATGTCACACTACACGATCAAAGTTAATTCAGGATCACAAATGGAATTAAGGTTGCTAATCAGCTAGCCTTGAAATAGACTCTCTTGCAGGACCTGGTAACCCAGTGAAGTCCTAGGGCCCTGAGAAGTGAACATACAAGAGGTCCAATGATGGGAGAGACAGCAGACTTTCAAAATGTGAGAGGCACTTGACCCACTCCCTCTGGCTTTGAATACGGGGCAGGGGACCACAAGCCAAGGCATATAGGCAACGTGTGGAAGCTGGAAAGGCCAAAGGAATGGATTCTGCTGTAGAACACCAGAAGAAGGAAACTTATGGACATCCTGGATTTAGCCTTCTGAGCTGCATGTAAGCTCAGACCAATAATATAAAAAATAAATATGTAGCACCATAAGCCATTGAGTTTGTGGTAATTTCTCATGGCATTGACTGTTAGGGCAAATGACTGTTAAAGGGGATAAGCAGCTATCCCAGAAGGTTAGCTGGTCCATGTCCTGTACCTACTAGATGCCAGAAGGAATTTCCCCCTATGGTGCCAATCAAAACTGTCTCCAGACATTGACACATGTCTCTGGATGGCACCTGTGCTAAACCACTGCCCTCAGCTATTTACAGAATCATAGTCTAGTCTATCAGTGTTCAAATTCTACCACTATTAGGCCAAGTAGTTTCAAAACCCTAATATTGTACCTCCCAAAGTACTTCTGTTTTGAAAAGAAAAAGAAAAATCTCCACACCAGATGTAGTGGTGCACCTGTAAACACCAGTCCTCAAAAAGGCTGAGGCAGGAGGATCTCAAGTTTGAAATTAGATCAGGCTATATATGGTGACACCCTATCTCAAAAGGGAATATTTACCTACTGTAGAAGAAATCAAGCTCACTCTTCAAAGGTAGAGGAGAAGACATGAAAGACAAGAGCACAGTGCGGCTCTTAGCCAACACCAGAGAGTCTGGCATATGCCTTTGTGTAGCCTCCAGAACTGCATTGTGAACCCCCGGGGCATGCTGGGACATTCTTCCTATTGCCTGTGGGTTTCTGTGTGTACAACAGAGGTGGAGAGGTAACCGAATATGTGGAGAATGTAGAAACAATTCTGGCTGTTTGGAAGGTTGGAAGAAACAATTCTGGCTGTTTGGAAAGTTGGAAGAGTGCCGAAAGTTGATTGACAGCCGTGAGAAGGGCACACACAGGTCAGAACCCTGCTCTTGGTCTTCGTGTTCAATCCTAAGTTCGTCCCTAGCTCTGCTCTATGAGGCCAGTGTTCACATCACTTCTGAGGCTCATCTTCTGCTATATTCTGGCAGTTCTGGGGCCAGAACCCACGGCTTTGCACGTGCGAGGCAAGAGAGCTGCCACCATGCTACAATCACAGCCTCTCACACCATTTCATGTTTACACGTGTGCGCACACACGTTGGGGTGCCTGCATGAATCTATAAAAATGAGTGCAGAGGTCAGAGGTCAGAGGCCAGAGGTCGGCTTCAAGTGCTGTTCTTTAGACACTACCACCTTGTCTTTTGAGACAGGATCTGCCACTGGCCTGAACATCACCAGTAGACTGGGCTGGTTGGCCAGCAAACTCCAGGGACCCACCTATCTCCTTGTCTCTTCAGGGATTACAAGTAGGAACCTCTACTTCTGGCTTTTTAACACGAACTCTGGGAATTTGAACTTGGGTCTTCATGCTCATGTGGCCAGCACTTAACCTACCGAGCTATCGCCCTAGTCTATAGCACTTCTGGTGAACACACACACACACACACTCGCGCACACACTTGCATGCATGTGTGTGCACACACAAGGGCAAGAGGGGCATAGGGAGATCTTGGAAAATGTTTTTGAATAAGAGTTAACCATGAAAAGTGACCATGATGCCTATTCAAGGCGGGTGGTTCCCTTACTCCCAGCCTTTGGTTCTGTTGTGTTTGTCGTCACCCTAGGAGCTTTAAACCATGCTGCTGTCTAGACAGTCAGGATGTCTGGAAAGCACCCTTCTGTTGGATGACACTGCCAGCTCCTAACCCCTGGCCATCGAGCTTCCTTTGTTTTCAAGTCCTTTTATTAAAAGCAACATCCGTTTGATCGGGTGTCTTCTGGACCCATTTGCAGCTCTTCTACTCCAAGAGCTTCCCAATGACCCAGCCACCTTCTCCATCCCTAGGCTAGCACCTCTTGTAGCTGACAGGCTCACCCAGCTGTTACTATTGCTGTTCCCTATACTCCTGGCATAGGATCTATCTCTCTAGAAAGACCTCATTAAAGTAGGTTTCACTGCATGAACCCAAACCTGCCCGATGTCGCCTTGTAGGATCATCAATTTATAGTGTCAGGGAGGGAAAGCAACTGCCAGAGAACCATCCTTCCTGCAATGGGTGGTGGGTAGGCATCCATAAAGGGCCTGCTAACATGGATTCTTCTCCAAGTTTGCATGCCTGGCTCATTTTGCTGTCATATTAAGCACATGAAATCAACGTCAGACCTTTTGTGGAGTTGTGTGTCAGGAATATTTCTTGCTGCTTACCTGAATTTCCCTTTCTTAGCTTTCCGCCCACCCCACCCCCTCCTCTCTCCTCCAAGAGGTAATTAGCCTTGGAGAAATAGGACAGACACGGGACAGTGCATCAGGAGAAGCATTTGGGCTATGCTTTATTAATGTCATGTTTAACACCACCACCCCCAAAACCCAACAGTCGTTACTTAAATTGGTATGTGATGGGGCTGTTTTATTATCTTACACTGAGCTAAACAAATGGAAAGCAAACCACTTCCACCATCCAGTTAGTAATTAGGGAGGATAAAATGCAATTTCACATTGAACAAAAATATCTGCTCCTAAACTGCTGCAGGATGGCGGGCCCTGCCAGAAACCCCTGTTGAGTGCTGGAAAGCCAGCCTGTCTCCAGGCTTCATGCTATTCCATCAACATGGGGAGGCATCTTCAGAAGGAAGTTCTGCCCCCAGCATCAGAATGGCAGGGAGGAGATCCCAGGCAAGAGGGACACAGCATCTCTCAGAAGTAATACCCTCTCAGATGGAATGGTTCAGAACTTTGCCTATGGAACCTGCCAAGTGTTTGGGCAGATCCCATTCGGGTGGCTACTGTATCTGGGGTGCCTTCTCTTCTGTAGAGGAGATAAGAGAAAAGCCTGAAGTAAGGCTTCTGACCCCACTTTAAGAGCACAGCCTGAAACTTCTGTAGGGATGGACTGTGTATGACCTGTGTCTTAGTTAGGATTATACTGTTGTGAACAGATACGATGACCATGGCAACTCTGATAAGGACAACATTTAATTGGGGCTGGCTTACAGGTTCAGAGGTTCAGTCCATTATCATCAAGGAGGGAGCATGGCAGCATCCAGGCAGACATGGCCCAGAAAGAGCTGAGAGTTTTACATCTTGATCTGAAGGCAAAGAAGAGATGACTGGCTCATGGCAGCTAGGAGGAGGGTCTCAATGCCCACCCCCACAGTGACACATTTCCTCCAACAAGGCCACACCTCCTAATAGTGCCACTCCCTGAGCCAAGCATACACAAATCACCACAAATGGCACTCCTGGAAAAAGAAACATGTAAAAGTTGAGTCAATTATTTGAGAAAACTTTCAATCAATATTTATTTAGTACTTCCCATGTAAAATGACATTACAGGGAAAAAATTTTAACAAGGACAACACATAAGACATGGCTCCTTTCTTAAAAGTAGGTCAATACTTATAGAAGTAATTATGCTACAATTTGGAATCAAACCCTCTCTCTAGGGATGGTACAGCTGGGTGCTTCCCTGCCATTCATAGTGATGAAGGATCCAGAAGGAAAAGCCAAAGTATCCGAGCTGAGTCTTTCAGTCTGATGAGGTAACCTGGAAAATGCTCAAACCAGGAGGACAGCTGGAGCAAGGCTTCCATACAGATGCAAAGCACATCTGAAGGGTAGTACTCCCTAATCTGAGCTGAAAGCTGAGAAGGAAAATGATGTCCCTGGATATACACATCACTCAAGTAGCTTCATCTATGCAGTGCATGGCAGCATCACTGGATTGAGCTTTATCTATACAGTGCATGGCAGCACCACTGTATTGAGCTTTATCTATGCAGTGCATGGCAGCATCACTGGATTGAGCTTTATCTATACAGTGCATGGCAGCACCACTGTATTGAGCTTCTTCTATGCAGTGCACAGCAGTATCACTGGATTGAGTGTATGGCAGCATCACTGGAACTTTTGAGTACTACTGTACCCTTGGTGAATATGAACAGCACATTGCAAAGTGGCCCCAGTGGGTCATACCCAGTGGGCCTGTGCTTGGTCTGAGTGCAATTCATGGCATGCTTGTAACCAAGAGAGTATGTTACTGTCACAAGTGATCAGTTGTTACTCTCCTGATCCGGTTACATTCTAAGTTACTCTCTAGATTGAATTGTATTTTGCTCTTTAGACTTTTCGTTAGGAAGCTGGAGAGATGGCTCAGTGGTTGAGTGCACCAGTTGCTCTTGAAGAGGACCTAGGTTGGGTTCCCAGCACCTACAAGGCAGCTCACCACCATCTGTCACTCCAGTTCCAGGGGAATCTGACTCCTTCTTCTGGCCACCACAGGCGCCAGGCATGCATGTGTTTTGAATATGTGCATGCCTACAAAACCCTCACAATATAAAATTAAATAAAGAAATCCAAGGAGAAGAAAACCTTTCAAGGCTCTATGAGATGTTATTTCAAAAAAATTAAGATTTTTATCTTATCAGGAGAGAGACGCTCTGTTGTTGGCTCTGAAGTAAGAAGTAAGACGAGACATTTTAAGAGGTCATGTGGCAAGGAACTGGTGCCTCTAGGAGCCTACAATGGCCTCCAACCGACATCCAGTGAGAAAAGAGGCAGATGATGTCTTCCAGTGGTTAAAGAAAGCAAATCTCTCCACCTTTTGTTAGCGACTCTTCTCCCTGTGACAAAGTACCTGACAGAAGCAGCTTAGGGGAGAAAAGACTGATTTCTGGATCACACCTTCAAAGGTTTCAGCCCACCCTAGCTTGGAGAATGTGCTGAGTGGATCGTGACCACCACCAGGTGGAGAAAACAGGAACCAGAGAGGAAATGTGGCAGAGAGAGTCCCCATGGGCCATGGTAGGAAATCCCTTCAGCTAGGCCTTTCCACATGCATTTCACCACCACTAAAAAAATGCCTCAGAGCGTGAGTCTGTGCAAAAGTTGGTTGGTCCACTCAATAGGTCTAAGCTATTGAGATCTAATCATCTATGAAAATGTTCTCAGAGACACACACAGAAGTATGCTTCACCAATCCCTTGGCTGTTTCTTAACCTATACAATTTGACAACCAGAATTGATCACATCCAGACAAGCTTCAGATGAGACCCCAGCCACAAGCAAAATCCAGAAACCCTGGACTCTTGGCCCACAGAGACAGTGAGCAGTGGTTCTGGTTTGGGGATTCTTTCATAGTCATTGTTGTTGCTGTTGTTGTTTTGAATATTCTTTTCCCACTTCCCTTGAGTGTAATGATTTTATCAGTCCGTTGAGAATCCCATGCATGCATGCAGTATCTTTGGATCATATCTGCATCCCCATCTCCCTGAACCTCTTCTCACTCACTTCCCTATCTTGATTTTGTGACCTCTTCTCATATATATATATATATATGTGTGTGTGTGTGCGCATATATATATATGTGTGTGTGTGTGTGTATGCATATATATATGTGTGTGTGTGTATGTGTGTGTGCATATATATATGTGTGTGTGTGTGTGTATATATATATATGTGTGTGTGTGTGTGTATATATATATATATATATATATATATATATATATATATATATGTATTTTTTTTTCACTGAGTCCAATTTTTGCTGCCCATACATTTATGGGCATGGGGTTCTCCACTGAACATGGTTATCCTGTCAGGGATCACACCTTAAAAAACCCGATTCTCCGTCCCCAAGCAGCCATCAGTGGTCAGTAGGTCCTCAGCAAGAGGAGCCATGGGATGTTGATTTGCTTGTTCAGGTCTCTGCTGCTGCGAGTTCCTGAGTGCAGTGGTCTTTTCATGATCAGATGCTTCACCATAGCCCTCCCTGTTCTCCGTTCCTTAGTCTTCCTGTTCCCTCTTCCAAAATGGCCTCGAGCCTTGTGTTAAGGAGGTATGAAACAGATTCCCATTTAAAACCACACTCCACTGACACCTATGCTTTGCACTTTGACCGTTGTTGAGTTTTGTGTTAACCATCGTTCACTGCCACAAAGAAACTTCTCAGATAAGGTCTGAGAGCTGCTGTAATGACTATGGCTACGCTCATGATAACATGTTCTGCACTGACATCTAAAGATAACAAGTACAGCAGACGGTTAGCATTGGAGACCTGAGCAGGGAGAACTTTGCTCCTTAAAATAACAAGCACCTTTCTAAATGAGCTAGCCTATATTCATAACGCTCAGGAAGAGGCCCTTGGGTAAGAATCAATGTCTTAAAAGAATATCGAGAAGTTGCCTCTGCAAGGTGACAGACAGTACATGTCAGATCTCAGTTTCTACACTCAGCTCCGATGCCCAACCTTGTAGTTATCTGTCACAGGGTGCTGTTCAACGAGATATTGTTTCCCAGGTACAAGGTATATATGTTAGCTTCTTTGAGTGGTGAGCAATGTCTCACACCACCAGACTTGCTCAGTGATAAGATTATGTCACACAGTATCCCACAGCCCATCAAAAGCCCTCCTCAAGCTCCCTACACATCCTAAGAGGTATGGATGGAATTCAGCAAAATTAGGACCCACATCCCTCTGAAAACTGTCTGTCTCATGAAGCACGTTGGGTTTCAATTCCTGTGGGAATGGCAAGTAAGAAACTAAGGGATTGGTGGAACCTTGTGAGAGTCCACGGTCCAGAGTACAAGTAATTGTCAAAATTGCCCATCCCACTCGGAATACATCCTGGTAACTAGTCTACATAGAAAAGCAGGAGTCAGAGAATTTCTGATTCCCCTTAGCTGTTTAAATTGGCCACTGTGTTCTTGAGATTGGAAACTAAAGATTTAGCTCCCTGCCTGGGAAAAAATTTAAATGGACTGGAAATGTAATGGACAATGTGTGGCCCAATGAACAAGAGATAATGGGCATGGAATTGGGAAAAGTGAACCTCATTCCAGCCACACATTCCAGTCTGTTGTTCTAAAATGCACATTTCGTATAGATGTGTGTGTGTGTGTGTGTGTGTGTGTGTGTGTGCACTCATGCTGAGAGCATTCACACGGTGGGCTTGAAATTAATAATCAAATTTGCACATCATTTTAATTAAATCCACATTTTTCCTGTCTCCCCAGCTGTTGGCCTGTTGTTTTGTGGAATACATCTGGCGGTCCTCTGCATTCTCCACAGTCACCAGTGCTCTTGGTCCCTAGATACACCTGCTTTCTGCAGCTGGTCCCCTAACAGGTGCAACGGAAAGCCCGGTTGATGGGCATTATAAACACCCCACTGTTGAGCATCTGTGAGGCAACAAAGGGCCCAATTCTAACCTCAGTACTGCTTCCTTCAGGGCAAGTTAGAAACACCCTGTGTGAACCAAACAGGCTGGCCCAGCCACTCTCCAACTCTAGGAAAAAGTGCTTCTGGTCAACTGGGCATTAACGCTAAGCCACCTTCCCAGTTATTAACAAAGGTCCCCACAGAGAGCTGGGCCTTGGTTGTTGCTGGTTTATCTCATCTTCCAAGCCCTCAGCTAGTGGCCTGGATGTCCTATCTCCACCCTCATGAGCAAGGCACAAATCTCCTCCTGGTCCCCCAGTTTGTGACCATTAGCCACCTGGTTTTGATTGGGGGGACCTGCAGACCTGTGCTTCCCACAGAATTCCTAATGAGAAGCATATGGAAGCCAAACATAATGTGAGAATTACCACACTGCCGTTCCTTGTTGATGGAGTGATAGATATTTCAAAGCAAGACATTTTCAGAATATTGTTCAGCCTATTTAGGGTTCGATTTAGATATCGCTCCAAACCCTGGAGTTTGGAAAGGGGTCCAGATAATTTCTCCCATGCCGATCTGAAAAATATCTCATCCTATCCTGATGGCATCTGTGTAATTAGTCCAGATATAAACACGGGTCTAAAACTGTGCTCCATGGCACCCAGGTTAATGGACTCGTGCAATAAAGCAATAGGTTACAACAAGGAATTTCAATACAATCAAAACCATAAAGCTAATGATGATCTGTTTCAAATGGTTCTCTACATGGGAATGAAGCACTAAAATCACACCTTCATTAAACAGTTCTGGTCTGCCCACAGAGGTTCACAGAGGGCATCAGTCCTCCAACGTATAAGCTGAGCTGGGACTAAACACATGAAAATGGCCACAGCTTTCCCGCTCGCTCTCTCGCTCCTGCTCTCTCTCGCTCTCCCGATTTCCTCCACGCTCCACACTCCTCACCTTCTGCCAAAGCACTACCCCCTGCGCCCACGGAGGAGGAGTTCAAGGACTGCTCCGTTAGCATCACCTTGTAGCCTATTCGTCCACACTCTGAGCGACTCTGTAAAATCCAAGCATTCAGTCAGTCATGAGAGATGTGCAGAGGCTGGGTCAGGACGTCACATGATCCTTAGCAGCCACGATGTCCTGCTACTTGCTTGACTGTTAAAGGACCGTAGAGCACCGTGCTAGAGCCTGCATTCATTCCCATCCAGGATTCTTATTGATAAGAATACCTATAAAACAATCCCTACCCCAATGAAAGCTGGATTTGGAAAACAGGTGTTAGCTGACAACTAACAGTGTCAGATAGAATACAGAAGCGTGGGCCTGCAAATCACACAGCTGTCACCCACTTCCTCATTCCTTCAGAGACCCACTGAGGTAAAGCGTCAGGGCTGTTCTCATAGGAAGGTACCCATCTTGGCTCTTAGCGAGAGTCTAAAAGTTTCTCTCAGGGAGTTTCCTATTATAAATGCGTTGGGGAGCGTGGCCAATCATGGAAGGCAAAAGTTATAACTTACTGCAGGATGTGCTCAACAGAGGCTGGCTGACCTAGTTACCAAGTCATATTATACAAACATTGATCTGGAATTTACACATAAATCAGAGTCATCTTTGACCTTTCTAAACCTACAGATGACCAGACTCCACCCTCTGAGGATCTATATATCCCAGTTGGTACTTTTTGTGTATGAGAAAGTACAGATTTCCAAGATGAGGCTGCTGGCTCCCATACAGTGCACAAGAGAAACCTCCCACGAATCTGTTTAAAGGCTGGTTCTTATTCCTGGGCTGGCTCAATACTGCTGGGCTTGAGCCACAGTCTGAGCATGCTCCATCCCATAATGTATTCAAGTACTTTCTTCTTGTTTGATATTTAGGTTCTGCTTCATATTCTGCTGTTATAAATAACAATGCACTGAACATCCTTGGGCATCCAATTTCTGAATAATTTACTCTATAATAGACTTATAAAAGCAAAATTACTGAGTCATAAAGGATGTGAACTCTTTTTCAGTTCTTAATACATATTGCTAAATTGATTTCTATAATGCTTATGCCAATTCATATTCCAAACAGCCAAGTCTGCAAAAGTACTTCACTCTACCCTTACCAACACTGAAGAATATCTTTATTTTTGCCAATTTGATAGGTGGAAATGGTTTCCCATTTCAATTGGCATTTCTTTATTAGCAACGCAGAACTTTCAGTGTTGTGAGTCATTTATAATTCTGCAAATAGCCCATGTCCTCTGTTGAATCAGTCTTAAATTAGCCCTTTGTCAAATGTTTTCAGTAGAAGTCTCTCATAGATCTCCCACTCCCTTGTTGAGACTACATTTCCAATTTCATAGCTGAAGTCAGAAGGAGAAATAAAAACTTCTTCAAAGAAGTTAGTTCATCCACAAGTTATGAGAGGATCCTTGTAATGACATGAGGAGGGCGTGTCTGCCCCTGTCCTCACATGAGGGTGTGTCTGCCCCTGACCTCACATGAGAAGAGTGTGTCTACTCCTCACCCACATGAGGAGGGCGTGTCTGCCCCTGTCCTCATGTGAAAAGGATGTGTCTGTCCCTGTCCTCACATGAGGAGGGTGTGTCTGC
>JADRCH010000073.1:10051792-10070715 GCA_019843965.1 Rhynchomys soricoides | reverse complement strand
CCTGTCCTCACATGAGAAGGGTGTGTCTGCTCCAGCACTCACAGGAGGAAAGGCATGCCTGCCCCCACTGGCACGGGTTTGCTATAAAACTGGAATGGTATACTGTTTTTGCCATAACATTTATGTGTTTCAACAGAAGGAAATAAAGACAAATTCTGTATTTTGTTCTTTAGGGACAGTTGTTTGGCAGTTTTATTTTATTTTATTTTATTTAGGCAAGAAAGGAAAGGAGAAGTCACAGAAATAAAGCTGCCATCAACATTTCCTCCTTTCAGAGTGAAATACCCACACAAAACCAGGGGGAGATGGTGTGGACCACTACATACTTCTCTGTGTGTTTGATAATACAGTTGGAATACTCAGACTGCTGAATTTCAGACTGTGAAAGCAAACAATAAAACGGAAATATTTAAATATTTTGAAGCTAATGTGAACTACAAGCACTAAATTCAACCTACACACTATGAAATCTAGAGTCAGCCAGAATTAAGCCCTTAGCATGTCATTTTTTTAAAGATTTATTTCTAGCACGAGTGTGTTTGTGTGTGTGTGTGTGTGTGTGTGTGTGTGTGTGTGTGTGTCTTTGTGGATGTCTCTGTCTGTGTGGCTATGTGTGTGTCAATGGCTCTGAAGACCAGAGGTGTCAGATCCCCTGGAACCAGAGTTACAGGAGGTTGTGAGCCACCCAATTTAGGTGTTGGGAACCAAACTCAGATCCTCTGTAAGAATAGTCTGTGCTCTTAACCACTGAGTCTGCATTCCAGCCTCCAAATTCATAATTTTGAAGATTCCTTTGTGGTTCTCAAGAATGCTCTACCACTGAACTGCATCCCCAACCCAGCCTTAGGGATTGAAGGTGGTTTCATGCATTGTCAGTGTAAATGGAATAGAAGCAATCTCTTTGGAAAGCCAACTTCAATGTATGTGTCGAGAACGAGTCATTTCCTGTCTAATGATTTATCAACGGGGAAGAAAGGAGAAGAACGCAGAGAGAAAAGGAGGAAGGGGAAGGGGAAAGGGAAGAGGAGAGGGGGAGGGAACAGAAAAGAAGAAGAAAGGGGGGGAGGGAGCCAATCCTAGGAAGATTTTAGGCACAACGTTGTTGCTAGTGTACATGGACAAAGACAGAAGCAGAAAGCAAGTTTGCTCCTTAGTTATGATCACAGCTGTATAAAGTAAACAGCCAACAAGATTTTCAAAATAGAATTAAGCAATGGTGCTAGCAGGACCGTCTGTGCTGCCAGTCACACATTTTCTAGGTTTCCTGTTGGGAGCTTCTGTGTCTACCAGTTCTTTGAGGCCTCTCTAACTCTAGTTGACTCTTTCCCATTTAAACAGAATAATTCTGTAAAAAAAAAATCAGTTTAATCATGCCATTCACCTGGTTTAGCCTCCACTGAGCTGTCACTTCCCTCAATCAAAACCCAAATTGCCCCACCACAACCCATGGAGTGCTTACAGCTTCTGCCTCTTGACTCTCTCACCAAGCTCAGCACTGCTTCCCACACACACCAGGTTAATAATCACCTGAGGACTATGGACTGGAAGACTAGCATCTCGGCCCTTTCATGGAAAGCTCCTTGTTAACTCTGTTCTCAGAGATGCGATGTTGCTGACTTTAGAGAAGGAGGCAGGAGGTGACAAATCAAGGACCACAGGCACCTTTACAAGCAGAAAGGCAAAGGAATGGGCTCTCTGCATGACGCTGAGCTGTCACCTCAGACTAGATCATGGCTTCTTAAACCTTGTCCTACCTACAGCCACTTTCCCTGGAGAAATGTCTAGATAACTGCAGCTATATAGATGTGTAATAAAGGTACACAAGTCAAGCATACATTGTTAATAAGTCATAAAGAAATGTATTTTGAAAGAATTCATCGATATGCATGGAATTTTACCATTTATTAAAGTTTAACCCAAATTTGCATGTTAAGGGGTTGAATATGTTTGTTTATTTTTATATTCAGAACAGAATCTTGGATGAATATTTGATACCACTGGGTATAAAAGCATCTTCAACATTTTTCAGAGCAGATCAATATTTTGATTTTAAAATCATCAATGTGGAGAACTCTTCTTCACACAAAATGTCAGAAGTATATTTAGGGTCATTTAGAAATTGTTGGAAATTCTGTCCTAATCTCAAGCCAAAAATTAATTTAATAATTCTTTCATGAAATTCAAAAGAGTAATTTTTAAAAGCAAACAATCTACCACAAGCATTTCCAAAGATGTACTAATTTGATAAGGCTGAGCAGTAACAGTAGGAAAACATTTCAAATTATTTGTTTCTATAATCAAACTGTGAGGCTTCTCTAAGCGCAGTCAAAAACACTGCAACTCATAAAGGACAGTAGTCTTGCATCTGAGCAGAGGCATCTCAGGAAGTGTTTGTCAGCTTTTCATGTGAGGATATGCACAACAGGAAGTGCAGCTGTTGTGTGCTGAGAACACAGCCAGTAGCGAAGCCACACGATGCAGCTCGGGCAAGCCTGGCCTGAAATGCCTTGGATCCACTACACCTTTGATTTTGAATTTTTTTTCTTTTTTTTTTAGTCATTGCATATTCAGAAACCTTTTACTGGTATCAAAAGTTTTCTTGTCCCCAGGTTCCGTTAAGCAACTTGTTCCAGGGTCATAACCACAGTTTAAGAAAGTTGAACCTAGCTGGGCAGTGGTGGTGCACGCCTTTAATCCCAGCACTTGGGAGGCAGAGACAGGCGGATTTCTGAGTTGAAGGCCAGCCTGGTCTACACAGTGAGTTCCAGGACAGCCAGGGCTACACAGAGAAACCCTGTCTCGAAAAACCAAAGAGAGAGAAAGAGAGAGAGAGAGAGAGAGAGAGAGTTGAACCTAGATTATGAGTCAATAAACTAGAGCCCTCAGGTTGGTCTTAGCCTGGTTTTGGGACATTCCCAGGGAACACAGGCCGCCTATGCATTATGCTTTGTAATTGTGTTATTTTTCATGGGAAGATAAATAAATATCTTTCCACCCTAGATATGACGTCATCAACAGCCCAGATAAACAGTATTGCCCAAGTCCAGTTTGATGGAACAGTGAGCTAATTGGACTTACTCAGAGGAACATAGGTGAGGAACTACACACAGGAGTGAGGGTGGCACTACACACACACACACACATCAGTTATGTCACTGCAAAGTCCTCCTTGTCATGGATGTCCTCATGGAAGCAGCATCATGGCGTTCCACCTCCATTTGTCATAACATTTGTCATAACATTTTCATGGTCTCATCGCCATGATGGCAGACCAAGCTATCGGTACAGGACGTTACTTGTATCCTTGTCATGACTATGGGGCCAAGGTTATGGTTGCCTGATGACCGATGGAGTGGTCATGGAATACACAGGAAAAGGCTATGCTTCAGCAACAGCCCATGCTGCTTTGCCTCTACCCTACCTTGGCTGAGCTGAGTGATGGCATGCACCTCCCACAGCAAAAAAAAAAAAAAACCAGAAATGCCTACAGTGCAGGGCCAGCACTCTACAAAGAAAGTTTGACAACTCCTCCAGAGTCACTGGAGCAACCCCTTAGAAGCTCTGGAGCAGGCCCCAGGGGTCTTGGAGGCTTCTCTGTGCAGCCATGATAAGAGGGACACACCTGTCTTCTCCTGCACGGGGTTGGGTGACTCATATTGTCTAATTTGCTCAGTGATGGTGAAGGAGACAACCAGTAACCCAAAGAGATCCTGCTCTCTTTTCCTCTGTGTATTCCACAAGTACTCCATCACCAACATCAGGCACTGATCACCTTGGCCCCATAGTCAGGACAAGGAAACAAGAGTTGGCTAGCAAACAAGGATACAAGGTGGCAGGCTAGGATACAAGGATACAAGGTGGCAGGCTAGGATGTTCCCTTATGAGTCAGCTATAGCCTCATTTGATCTTCTTATTCTTACTCAGAAGCTCCTAACTCTTTCTACCATGTTTCTGACAAGATTACACTGATACGTTTTTCATTGCCCATCAATCATGGCGTTCCGTTGCTTTCTGCTCACAGAATCTGTGCCATTTGTTATTTCAGAAAAAAAAGGGGGGGGGGGAATGAAAGAGGTACAACATTGAACTGAGAGGTTCTTCCTATGACTCACACTTCACAGTAGATATCACAAGTTGCTGTCTTAGAAGTGGGTGTTGCTAAAAGAGAAACCTGTAACTCTCCTATTCTGAAGTTTACTTTTCAACTATCAAGAGCAGAGATCTGGGGACTAAGTGGAGAATGCCACTGCCAGGGACAACAAACAAAAGGCAGGATGTGACACAGAAACTCCTCCCGGACTGTTCCATTTCCGAATTCATGTACCGCAGACATGGTTCAATAACTGAAAAGTATCATTTGTAGAGAGAAAGCTCAAGTAGTTAGGTCAGAGTTAATAGTCTCCGATTTTCTCACAGGCAACACCTTGTATGAGGATAGAAAGATACTCTCTGATAGCCTTGTGGAGCCTGGGCAGGGATTAATTAGTGCTCAATAAGGAGGCATCTGGCATACAGCAAGAGGATGCTACAGCAGGTTCTCTGATAGGGCTTCCTGCTAAATCCCAGAGGCCCTACCACGGTGAGAGACAGAGTGGAAGACACTGAAGTGAAGCAGCCTCTGGACCATCTGAGACATCCCAGTCCAAGACCCTTTGGTAGCAGAAGCTAACATCCGAAGAGGAAGTGAGATAAGCTGGACCTCAACAAGAAGTCAACAGAAGCCCAGAGAAGATGTGTGACTACAAAGCAAGCTGTGTCCTCCCTGGTGGGGCTTTCCAGGGGGGAAAGGAGTCACAGTGTGAGAGGAGCCAAGAATTAAGACCACAGCAGGTCAACATATCTGAAAACCTTTGCTTCAGAACAGACCTGTTTACTTAAACAAGCAAGCGTACATTCTCTTGGGTTTCCCTGTGTGGAGGGAGACCTCAGATCAAGACAATACCAATTCACACAGTGAAGTGTCTGTGTTTTCAGTACAACTTGAGGATGGCTTCTTATACTTTCCCAGCTGCACACATGGGCTTCAAGGGGTTTTAGCGCACAGGACAGACCCCCCCCCCTTCCAGGCAGAGAGAAAAAAGGAGGGGCTGACCAAGGCAAGGGTGAGAACAAGCAGATCTTATCTTTGGTTCTGACTACCCTGGAAGCTGGAGGGAGGTTATCATTTACCATTCTGCATCTGTAACACAACACCATGGCCAAGACAACTTACAATAAAGAGCTGATTAGAGACTAGGGTGGTTTGATTGAGAATGTCCCCAGAGGGGAATGTCTGCTTCCCAGTTGGTGGACTGTTTAGGAAGGATTAGGAAGTGTGACCTTGTTGGAGAAGCTGTGTCACTAGAGGTGAGTTTGAGGTTTCAAAAGCCCCGTGCCAGGTAGAGTCTGTCTCTCTGCCTTGGGTTCATGGATCAGATGTGAGCTCTCAGCTACCACTCCAGTGCCATGCCATGCCTGCCTGCATGCCATGCCTGCCTCCCTGCGTGCCTACCTGCCTCCCTCCCTCCCTGCCTGCCTGCCTCCCTGCCTGCCTCCCTCCCTCCCTCCCTGCCTCCCTCCCTCCCTGCCTGCCTGCCTCCCTGCCTGCCTCCCTCTCTCCCTCCCTGCCTCCCTCCCTCCCTGCCTGCCTGCCTCCCTCCCTCCCTCCCTGCCTGCCTGCCTGCCTCCCTCCCTGCCTCCTTCCCTCCCTCCCTCCCTGCCTGCCTGCCTGCCTCCCTCCCTCCTTCCCTACCTGCCTGCCTGACTGCCTCCCTCCCTGCCTCCCTCCCTCCCTGCCTGCCTGCCTGCCTGCCTCCCTCCCTCCCTCCCTCCCTGCCTTCCTGCCTCCCTCTCTCCCTGCCTGCCTGCCTGCCACCATCCTTCCCTCCAGATGATCATGGTCTAACCCTCTGAAACTATAAGAAAGGCCCCAATTTCTTTTATAAGTTGTCTTGGTCACAGTGCCTCTTCACAGCCATAGAACAGTAACTAAGACAGGGGCTTACAATTTCAGAGAGTGAGTCCGTTACCATCACGGTGGAGAACATGGCAGCAGGCAGGTATGGTGCTGGAGCAGTAGCTAAGAGCTTACCTCTTGAGAAAAAACCAAGAGGCAGAGAGAATGGTGTGAGCTTTTGATATCTCAAAACCTCCCATGGTGACACAACTTCTCTAGCAAGGCCACACCTCTTCATCCTTAGCCATCAGTTCTACTTACTAGGAACCAAGCATTCACATATGAGCCTATGGAGGTCATTCCCATTCAAACCACCACAAGGGTCAAACTCCTTGGGCCTCAACATCCCACTTTTACTTGCCTACATCCCCACAGCCAGCAGAGTGACCACCAGGTTTCCTCACCGAAGCTCACCAGTGGCTAAGCAGTCTTCCAAATGGAGCAGCTCATTCTGTATGCCCTGTATTTCACATCGCTCCATCCTCACTTGGCAGCTAGCAGGCCCTCACTACACAACCATGTCCTGTACCATGCACCCTGGGTTGGGACTCTAAGTCCCTTCCCCAAAAAACACAGAGCAGGGTGAGGACAGAGGCGTGTGACTTTATAGTTACAGTGTTTCTCCAAAACTGGAATTAATTATCGCTACTTGCTCCTCTGTCCCTCTTAGATCTGTGAAGTGTGGGTCACAGTGACTTTGTTTTTCTTGGCCCACCACATATTGAAACCATTCCTGCATGTCAATACTGAATATCTATCTCAGCCAAATCCTTGTGAAAATTACTTACTGTGCAGTACAACAGAGCAAGTTTCTAACGTTAAATGTCTTGGGGTATTTTATCTTTTTCAAGTGCATACCGAAAACAATTAAGTTCAAACTATGGGATATAGTCCTTGCCAGTTTCCATTCTTGACACACATGTGTCTGAGTTTGCAAGTTCAAAGGCCTCTTAAAGGATCCGATCTCTAGCTTTAATTTTCTCCCTGTAAGCGAAAAGCAGTGCTGGGTCCTTGCTTAAATCATCTGCAAGGAAGTCTGTGGCACAGGGCTTCTACCCAAGACAACTCTCATGTGGCGAGAAGACCAGAACCAGAGCCCTCTAATGCCCTGCACCCTTCCAGGTCAGGCCACAGGGATACCACAGGGTAGAAGGTTGAAGAGACAACTACAGGACTCTGAGCAAGGCATAACAGTAGCAGTCCTGGGCCAAAAGAGTCCGAGTCAGCTCGCACCACTCTGGGTTCCCAGCCACGCTGTGTTCCTGTGGCCCACTGCCTGCTTCCTTCATCTTTCCCAGCCTAGTTTTGTCCTCCCTTCCCCTGGCTACAGAGATCTTTGCTCCTAGATTCCTGGGGCTTCACACAGCCCTTCCCTTTTCTGCTTCTTTCCATGAATACCACAGCTCCTTCCTCCCACTTCTTCTCCACTCACTCCTGGAGAAGTTTTCTGTGGGATTTGCAGTTAACCCAGTATTAGCTGCCCAGAATGTCTGTTGAAATTTCCAACCTCTCCCCAAACCCTAAGTTTGCTTTTCAACACCAATTATCAAATTGCAGCCAGTCTCATTTGTGGAGTCCATAATTAGAAACCTGTAGACTCACCCAAGTTCATTTATAACCCCAGACAGTCCTGCTGAAGCTGCTCAAAGCCATGGGCAGAGCTGCAAGGCACTGGGCTTGCTCAGTGCTCACACTCACCACTGAGCTGGCACTGGGCGATGCTCTGCACTGCTTTAGCTGGATTATTATAAACAACTGTCCTTCTTGATGCCTACTTGCTACCACGTTTTTGCATTTTTGCTTTTCTGTTAGTGATTTTGCTGTATAAAATGGACCCTGGGACAAAGTTGAGCAGTAACTGCTGAGTTGGACAGGAGAAACTATTCTGATGATCTCTTACACTGGAGCATGGTTATAGATAACAGTAGTTTAGTATACAGTTTACAAAGCTAAAAATAAGAGTCTTGAAAGTTTCCACCATGAAGAATTGATAAATTTTGAAGATATATGTTTAACATGACTTCATATCACACACACACACACACACACACATACACACACATATATATACTGAAACAATTCCCCATTAATACAATATATATTTATGTTTTATGTACTAAAGACAAATTTAATAAACAATGAAAGATAAGTAAACAAACTAAAATGGCTGCCAAGAGCTCAGCGTGCCTAGTGCCCCATGTTTCAGAAAGCTATGGTATACTTCATGCAGGTAAGCACCCAGCTGCATCCAGTAGGTTGTGTCTCTCTTGACTCTGCAATTCATAGTAGTTCACCATAAATATTTACTAAAGGGGATGCCTTCAAACAGAAACACACATAAAATAAAGTTATGGGACCCAGTGAGATGGCTCAGCAGTTAAAGGCACTGGCTGCCAAGCCTGATGACCTGAGTTTGATCCCTAGAATGCACATGGTGGCAGAGAAAACTGATTCCTGCAAAATGTTTTCTGATCTCCACACATGCACTATAACACATGTGCATGCACACACACACACACACACACACACACACACACACACACACACACACCTGATGGGTCAATCAATCAATAAGTGTAAAAAGTTAAGCTTCGGGATTTATCAGTTGATGAAATCATGACCACATGTCACAGGGTCACGTGAACCTTACCCTTGGAGTTTCTATAGAGGAAATAGCTGTGTTCACTACGACAGCATGCTCGGTAGTTTTATAGAACATAACTACCATGAATAATGAAGATTGACGGTCAATACAACAAAGAATCAAATCTAGATTGTCAATGCTATGCAACTGGAAGAGAACAATTTCCCTCTTACTGACGGACCGTTCTCTGCCTTGCTTCACCCATTCCCTCTGACGTCAACCTCCATAATTTCCCACCTCCGGACCAGGCTGCTCTCCCCCACGTGTCTTCCCATGCCATCATGAACAGCTTCAGTTCCTGCACCAAAGTCTGCCCCTCTCCTGCCAACACCCAGCCCTGCCCTTTTGAAGCCTCTGCTCTAACCCTGAAGTAGAGCAAGAGTGGGTTCCAGTTATGTCTACTTACATTTTCTTTATGGATTCCTGTCTCACTGGCCGTGATCCTCTTGGGCTTGTAAGTTGTCCATTTCTCCACTAAGGCCCACAATTCCTGAGTTCTCCATGCTCATGCTACTTGTGATGGCTATTCTTGGCTGTCAACTTGACTATATCTGGAATAAACTACAAGCCAGAAATGGAGGGCACACCTTGACTGGATCTTGAGGTAAAAAGATAACACGCCTTTAATCCGGATCTTGAGGCTGGACGACACAAGCTGTTTATCCAGATCTTGAGGTGGGGTGACACACACTCTTAATCTGAATTGACACTCACCTTTAATCCAGGCACCCCATTAATCTCCGCCATACCTTCTGCTGGAGGCCTACATAAGGGCAATGGAAGAAAGAAGGGTTCATTCTTCACCTGCTTACACACACTTTCCAAAACATTCATTGGAACCTCTTCAAGACTCCAGCTTATACAGAATACCAACTCAAATACCCAGCCTTGTGGGATGGAGCAGCTACTGGATTCTTGGACTTTCCATCCACAGCTGACACAGTCAGACTGCAGCCTGTAGGTGATTCCAATAAATTCCCTTTGTGTATATAGATTCCTTCCATAAGTTCTGTGACTCTAAAGAGTCCTGACTGATACACTACTGATAAAAGAATTGTCAAGACTCCATGGAGATGTTCACTGTCCTAGTTAGGTTCCTGTGGCTGTAGTAAAAGCCATGACCAATAGCAAGTCAGGGAGGGAAGGGTTTATTTCAGCTTACAGTTATCATAAAGAGAAGTCAGAGCAGGGACTCAAGCAGGAACCTGGAGGCAGTAAAGCAAAAGTCATGGGAAAAGATTGCTTACTGACTTGCTCCCCATGGGTTACTTGGTTTGCTTCCTCATCACCCAAGACCCCCTTTCCAGTGGTGACATCATCCACAGGAGGATTGGTGTTTCCACATCAGTCATTGATTAAAACACATGCCCCACAAATTTGCCTATAGGTCAATCAGAGGGAGGCATTTTCTCAACTCAGGTTCCCTGAGTCAAGTTAACAAAAATGTAACCAACACACTCATTGACTCAAACTTTCCTGTTCCACGCACACCTTCGATTTCTCCCAGCACACTCCAAGTAAACCAAAATCATCACCGTGGGTACTCTAACTGCCCTTCCCCCCATCTCACTGGAAGACCTTGCATGGGGAGATGTCCCAGTCAGTCTGGTTCCCTGTTGGATTAACTGGCTGTTGTGGTGAAGTCCCAGGTCCGCCCCAGGGGCTGGGGCCTCTGGGAGGGGCGGGACTCTGGCAGTTTGACAGCGCTCACCCCACAGCACCGCTGGGCAGGTGTCAGGCTGTGAGAAGCCACATCAGATTCATGACCCGGGCATGGTAGAGCTCAGCCTGGGGTCCCAGGAAACGCTGGAAGTCGGCTCCATCAGGTTTCCACACTCTTGGGCATCCCAGGTGCCACTGGATGCCAAGGAAGAGCTGAGAAGGAAGTGGAGCCTGCAGCTTGGATCTAGCCCAGGGCCAAAGGGGAAAAGCAGGGAGGATTTCAGCTGGATCCCACCAGGGACTGGAGTTTGTGGCTTGGTGCCGGCTAGCTGGGTTGGTTTGGTTTGGTGGCGGCTGTGGTTGGGAGAGCTGCGAGTCCTTCTGTGGGAGACTAGATGCAGCAATTTAGATGAAGACCTGTTCCATTGTTCCCCACTGTGGATCTCAATGAAGAGAGACAGTCCAGGGTTTCAGGGCATTTATTGTCATAGTGGAGAGTGGCATGAGTGAATCCGTACCCCTGCGACCTCAGGGAGGGGTGATGCCGAAATAGTGGCTAGGAAGGGGAGTCGCTAAGCCTCTAGGTGCCTCATTAACATGGGCATGTCTTGAGGCTACATGACACCGCCTCTACCTGTGGAAAGGCTTGAGCCTTTGCCCTTACATGACTGATAGTCACAGACCTATGGAGGAGAGCTTAGGTCTCACATCAGGAGCCTGGTTTTCAAGAGCATAGCCAAATACCTTCTGTCCCTTGTAGGGTTTTTACCCCCTACTGGGTCGCCGGTATTTAAGCCTGTGCTCAACTAGGAACCAGGCTCCCTTTCACAGTTCCACAGTTCCCTGACACAAGGAGATGACTGCGATGGGTTAAGATAGCCCACAAGCTCATGTCCATCCAAACCATGTGTTGTGAGTAGCTACTGTGTGACTCTAAGTGACCAAGACAACCTCGCTAAAGATAACTCTCTGGCCTCTCTCTTGGCTCTGTCCCCCTCCCGTGGTGAGCCACTTCCTTGGCAGTGTCACCATCATGACCTAAAAACAGCCATTGTGTGACCCTCAGGGAATTAATAGTTCCAGACATAGTTCTTCAAGGACTGCTCCATGACAAGGGAAAGCCACAGTGGCAGAGCCCACCCCCACCTCCAAGGATGCAATAGCAAACACTCGTGTGATCCTCCAACTGCCACTGCAACTGAGAACAGAGGGATACTTCCAACTATACCACTGAGGTGCAACCAGCTAATTCCAGACTAGTAACTATGGTTCAAATAACTGAATTTCTACAAATGGTTAACTGTGAATGGAAAGACAAAATTGAAGAGGGCTTACAGATTCAGCGAAAATTAAATCCTAACAGTCTATTGCAGTGTAAGGAGTTTCTGTGGACTTTAATTTAATAAACTGTTAAAAATAAGGTGTGTATGAGATAATTAGAAAATTAAGTACTACCTGAACATTCAATAATATTAACAGTGTATTGTTAATTGTTTTTTAAGCATAATGACACTGTAATTATCTTTAAAAGAAAACAGACCTTATCTTTTGTGCAGACATATTTTGGGGAACTTTTTTCTTAGCATACAAAGAGAAGTAGGCTTGAGAGTCTTGATAGAGATATATGCAAACATATTTGTTGTTGAAATGATACAGTGGTAAGGAATGTACTTCATAGTAACAGGGGGTGGGGAGACAAGAGTGTACCGGGAGGGGGAAAAAGAGGAGCATAAGACTGGCAGACACTCTGCTGGTTGCTGCTGAGTGCAGGCAGATGGTGTGCACATCAGGCCATTCTGTCCGCTCCTGTGCATATTCAAACTCCCCCAAAACAAGGAAATGGCACACATATACAGAATGCCCCTCTGCCACTTCCCAGCTGCATCATCCTTCCTAGTCCCTCAACCACTCTGAACCATTTCCTGAACAATGTGTACTTCCAAGTGTCTTATTGAGAACATGAATTAAGATTCATAAGCACAAATATAAGAGTCAGTATATTGGTTACTTTTTTAAAAAAAGATTCATTTTTATATGTGTTTATTTATATATCTGTGTATATGCATGTATGTGTACAGGTGCCCACAAAGGTCAGAAAAGGATGTTGAATCCCTTAAATCCAGGATTAAGAGATTCATCAAGGCAGGAAAGCATGGCAGTGAGCAGGAGACATGGAGGCTGGAGCAGAGGCTGAGGGCTCACACTTGAACTATAAGCAAAAAGCAACAGAGTACACCAAGAATTGTGTATGAGACTTTGAAACCCCAGAACCCACCACTAGTGACACTTCTTCCAACAAAGCCACACTCCTAAACTTACCCAATCAGTGACACCCACCTTGAACCAAGTATTCAAATGCCTAAGGCTATGGGGGACATTTATCATTCAAACCTGTAGACTTAGATTTACAAAACCTACTTTAATTATAGTTCTTTAATGCTTCAACCTCCCTTCTAGCCCACCACCCACCAGAGGTAGAGAAAAAGGAAGGTTAATAGGGCAAAGGAGGGTGTGGACATGTTTAAAATAGTTCCTTGGGGGCAATTCCAATCTTGTCAGCAGTCCAGTCCACTAGCAAACCACCAAACATGAATCAGTAGCAGCAGCTAGATCCAGAAGAAATTGTGAGGTTCCTCTGATCACCAGGAGTCTGAGGAAGCATCAAGAAGCAGCCAGAATACCACCAGAAGTTCTTCGGTACATTTCTCTTTACAAAGTCACAACAAGCAAAGATCAGTGAAGAAAGCAAGGTGAACCAATACAAGAGTGTTGTCACCAAAGACTGGTGTCAGCAAAGCCCAATGAAGACCAGCAAACAGCGGCAAGGCGAACCAATGCCAGAGCACAGTCCACTATTTGTTGGATTATACTTAATACTGTTTCCAAACATCATGCATCCTCTCTAGTGTCCACTCCAGCAAAACATCACATTCTCTTTCACCAGGAAGCTTCCAGAAAAACACCATGAGTCTGCTCTCAGCAAAACATTCTCTCAAGTGTCTGCTTCAGCAAAACATCCTCTCATAAGACAATTTCCAGAAAAACATCACAAGATAGAACCAAGTCTCCAACTAAACTAGAAATTCCCACTTCCCAAATCACCACAGTCAGTTTTGCTTCAAAAGGAAGAGAAAAAAAAAAAAGGAAGAGGGAGAAGAAGAAACTCTGTCTGGTATCTTTCTAATATCTTTCCAATCTATTTCTCCAGTCCTAACTGCTAATCAGAGACACAAAGATATATTTGTAAACCCTAAGAGATAACTTTCCTAAGTCCTTAAACTTTGGACAAAAGAATCCTTTATCTATGCACAGGCTATTTCACTTTCTCCTGTAATAAAACGTATAATTTTGCTTTAAGTATTTTCTGCCTTCCCATTTCCATTGTTGATGCCTAGTTTAGGGATGAATCTCCACCCACTGCCTCCCACCAAGACATGATTAATCTCGTGGAGGTTCTGGGACAGGACTCACTGCTCATTTAAAACTGGGAAGGAAGGCACATGCAGAAGAGACAGTTCACTTCCTTTTGCATGTGATGCCTGGTACCCCAGCAGCCATCTTGTGGCTAAGAGAGGAGATAGTCTAAGAGTCTAAAGTAACTGAATAGAAAGGGGTAAACAATGTGGGCTCTCAGTGACACACGCACCAAATGAGGGCATCAGGATAGCATGATTCAAGGCCCACTCCTTTCTGCTCACTGCACTACTCTCACCCCCTACCCATCCCTTACAAGTGTCAGAAAATTGCAGATGAACTGAAAGATATCACAGAAATGTCCTGCTTATTGTCTTAGGCCCAGTGCCCAGCAAAATAAACAAAGACTTGGGTGCTAGAAAAATATTCCATAAACCAGTGTTCCACTGGCTCCTAAAACCTAGTGCTTTCACTCGACTTTTGCTCACACTTTCTAAGAACCTATTTAGCATCATCTCTTACCTGCACTGAAGTAGTCGCACCCAACCCCTATCCTGGTCCTCCAGCCCCCATTGTGTTCATTGTTCCTCCAGGGCCATCAACCTTACCTTCTAAATACACTAGATCATTCACTACATCCATTAAACATCACCAGTAGCTTATATTAGGAGCCATAGCCTACCCAAATCCCTCTACAAGAAGGAGGTCTTCCTATAGCACAATAGCCTAACTCTGTCATGTCTCCACCACATTCCCTTTCTCCCCCTCCCTCACCAGCCTACCCAACTTCCAGCTGCTCTAGCCATGGTGGGTCCTGGCATCAGTTCCGTTCCCTCTATCAGATCTCCTCTCTCCCCCATATTCTGCTGTGACTGATACAAGATGTTTGTTGACTTGTCTGTACTTTCCCAAGCAAAGTTGGATTCCTTTGGCTTTCTCTTAAACCCACAGTAATGGCCACTATCCCATGGCTATTTAGTGACTTGTCCAAACGCTCACTGTCTCCACCAAAGTAAAACTTCTTCCAGAGCCAGTGGCCATCCTGGTTCCGGCTCTAACTGGAAGAGGAGATGAAAGGAGAAAGAGGGAAGGTGCTGGCATTTCTCCAGCTGCTAAGTCGAGAAACCTGGAAGTTATGAATTTCCAGAAGAGAAAGGAATGTTGTGGGTCATTGTGCAAAACTCTCACTTTCAAGATAAGTAAATCGCCTCTTCTTTCATCCCCTTTGCTCAGTTTGTCGTCAGATCTAGTTGTCAGAGCGTCTCTGCCAGATCTGTCTGCCAGATCTTCTTGCATCTCCACCAGCCCCAGCACAGTTCAAAGCACACTCACACACTCACCTGGGGTTGCTGAAGAGTTTTCAAGGATGGTCCTCCTTAGTCCAACCCATGCTGGTGGAAGAAGAAGCCAGTTCTTTTAGCTTGTCACTCCAGGTACCCAAGAAACCCACTCGACTTCACAACTAGCCTGGTGTTTTTAAGCCAAGTTTCCATCCTGGCCTCCCAGGGCTCGGCTATCTGAGCTATTCTCTTAACCCCTCTATCCCCACGCTTCCAGAAATGCATACTATGTCCCAGGTTCCTCTTAAGATCAGAAATATGGCAGCACTGACTCGTGCCTCCAACCTTCTGCTCAGCCAAAAAGACCTATTCCACACTGACTAAAACCCTGCCATATTTCAACAAGGGCTCATGCATGGACGACATGACCTTCAGATGATTCTTTTGATAGATATTGAAAATGTTGGGAGGAAGAAAGTCACTGGGAGTGTGACCTTGCAGATTACACATGGCCCCCATCACCACCTTGTTCTCTGCTTACTGGAATTTCTCGTGCAATGAGAGCTCCATCGTGCCACATGCTCCTATGCTGTAATAATTGGTTGAAGTACATGGAGCCAAGAACCTATGAGCTGAATGAACCCTTTGATAAAGAGTCAAAATAGATTCTTCATTCTGTGTTTAGCATTCTGTCACGGGGTTGATAAAACTAATATAGGCCAGCAGTTTGGCTCAGTGAGTAAAGGTGCTTGCCGCCAAGCTTGACAACCTGAGTTCTATCCCCAGGACCCACCTGGTGGAAGTAGAGAACTGACTTCTGCAAGTTTTTCTCTGACATCCACAGGCATGTACGTGTGTGTGTGTGTGTGTGTGTGTGTGTGTGTGTGTGTGTCTGTGTGTGTGTGTCTGTGTGTGTAATATATATAATGTATATATGTGTGTAATATATATTTTATTACATATATAATGCATGTATGTGTATAATATATACATTATATATATATATGTAATAAAAATTTTCAACCTTCTAATGCAACAGTCCCCTCTATCACATCTTCCCTCTCTTCACAGATTACAATAATCTCCGTTCTCCCTGATCTCCCATGATTCATTTGCCACTGTTCAGTCTCTGTCTTAGGGTTTTATTGCTGTGAAGAGATACCATGGACCAAGATAACTCTTATACAGGAAAACATTTAATTAAGGATGGATAAAAGTTCAGAGGTTTAGTCCGTTATCTTCTTGGTGGGAAGTACAGTGGTGTGCAGGAAGACATGGTCCTGGAGGAGGAGCTGAGAGTTCTACATCCAAATCAGCAAACAGCAGGAAGACTGGGTGACACTAGGCCTGACTTGAGCTTCTGAACCCAAAGCCCACCCCCACTGACACACTTCCTCCAACAAGACCACACCTACTCCAACAAGGCCACACCTACTCCAACAAGGCCACACGCCCCTAACAGTGCCACTCCTTATGAGCCTATGGGACCCATTTTCATTCAACCACCACAGTCTCACGCTTAAAATTAAGTGACCTGAGGGTGTAGGCCATGTCTTCAGCACCTTGCATGCCTGGGATCCTGTCTCCTCTAGTTCCTGCCTGACAATGCCTGCTCTTCCTTTAAGAATCAATATAGATGCTTCCTGCTTAGGAACTAAAGAAACTAAACACCTAGTGCCTCTGAGCTGCTGCAGAACTTGGTGGTATCTATCCCAACAGGTATCACATTCTTCCTGCAGTTGCACCTGTTCGCTATTGTGTTTGTTTTACTTATCCCTGGGCAGGTCCAATCCAGTCCCCATCACTTATCCCATGTGCCTCTGCACCACTCCATTTCTACGTAGTAAACCTGTAGTGTGACTATCCTTTATAGGCCTTTCTGGGTTTTATATATGAGTTGGGTGGGAGCAGAATCTCCACAGGCACTGGCTAGGTTTATGTCAACTTGACACAAGCTAGAGTCATCAGAGAGGAAGGAGCCTCAGTCAAGGAAATACTTCCATGAGACCCAGCTGTAAGATATTTTCTCAACTAGTGATCAATGGTGGAGGACCAAGCCTGTTGTGGGTGGAGCCATCCCTAAGCAAGTATTCCTGGATTCTATAAGAAAGCAGGCTGAGCAAGCTGTGAACAAGCCGGTAAGCAGCATCCCTCCATGGCCTCTGTATCAGCTCCTGCTCCAGGTTCCAGTCCTGCTTGACTTCCTGTCCTGACTTCCTCCAGTGATGAACTATGATCTGGAAATGTAAGCTGAATAAACCCTTTTCTTCCCAACTTGCTTTTTGCTCATGGTGTTTTCATTGCAGCAATAGAAAGCCTAGCTAAGATCCCAAACATGCACATCTTTATTCCTGACAACCATACTGATATTCAAATGAAGTCATCTCTAACTGACTTTTTAAGGGTGAAAGGTTATCAAAGACGGGAAGGCAGAGTGGCTGGTCCATTCTCACAAAGTCAGTCATGGTAACTCAGGAACATCATTCTTAGACTAGCCTGGTTCTAACATTGCAAGCCTGGTGCTAGGAAGTCCCTAGATCCCAGGAAAATCTGTATTGTTCCCTAACATGATTCAAGACACTGTGGGGCAAGTGGAACATGTCACCAAACACCGGGAAGGTTGAGTGGATTCAGAAACCCCAGTACTTTGCGTATCTGAGAAGGTAGGTACTTCATCTACTCTCAACCCAGTTCCTGTCCTGGAGCATATGACCACAACACACCACACAAGGAATGTGACCACTAGTCACGTAGCACAGAGTTCTCCATGCCAATGTGGTATCTAAATGGACTGCCCAGAGGGCTTAGCCAATAAGCTTCCCTTCCCAGACATTCCTTCCTGTGAAAGATATTTAATCTCTGGTCCACCCTGAGAAAGTTGTATGCACCCGTTTTCCATGATGAACAATAAATTAACAGTTCAGACAAGCAAGAACTGTCTCTCATCATGAACCACTGTGTGAGGAAGCCTTCACTGTCATATAGAGCTGCCTAAGTCTCCTGAAGAAGGCCAGACTGCACTCTGGACACTCACCCCTGTGCTAAGCAGGAGTTCCCCCTCCCCTAGGCACCAGGCTCATCGCCAGCCCGAGTGGCCCCCTCATTCCCAACTCTATGAGGGACTCCCAACAGCGACTCGAAGCCTGGAGTTTGAGAACTCCTGCCTCCTCCTTGGCCTCAGCCTGCCTCAGAGTTAGGGCCCCCATCTTAGGCTGCGTTCTCTCACCCCCACACCCTTGGTGGCAGTGAGGATGGAATATAGCCTAGTGCTCTCCCATTCCATCAGGGGTGGAGTTCACACATCCCAACATCGAGACAGGAAGCAGAACCACGAGTCACCTCCCTATCTCCCTTCCCACGCCACAAATCACTGTTCACCAGCACAGACAGAGGATATCCACACACCAATTCCCCACAGACTGATCAACACCAGACTGACTCCTCCCCTTTCCCAAAGTGGACTCACATCCCTACTGTGCACCACACCCCTACTGTGTACCGCAGGTGATTCAGCATATTAGAAATGCTTTTTCCAAAAGGTGTTTGAGGTATGGAATGGTCGGTTCTCATTGTTGATCTCACTGGATTTAGCATCAATGGTCACATAAACACTCCTCTGGGTGTGTCTGTGACAGTGTTTCCAGAAAGTTTTAGGGGAGCAGGGAAGACCCTAATCGTAAGTGGCACTGATCCATGGCTGGAGTCCTGGAAAGGGGAAAGGAGTAAGCCAAACATCAGTGTTCCTCTCTCCCTGCTTCTTGACAACAGATGCAATGTTATCATTTATCATGAGCCCCTACTCCATCACAACACACACACGCACACGCACACGCACGCACGCACATGCACCCCCACACACCACGCCCCTACTCCATCACAACACACACACGCACACACACACGCACACACGCACGTGCATGCCCATACACCACGCCCCTACTCCATCACAACACACAAACACACACGCACGCACGCACGTGCACGCCCA